>JAQFZO010000584.1:0-22770 GCA_034695885.1 Geophilus flavus
GAAAATTCATGATATTATTATTTTATTTTATTTTATTGCAAAACGAAATCGTGCAAATATTTTATTAGACTATTTCGTGATTATATATGCAAAGGTGTCTGTGCCCTGACGTCACAGTAGATCCTGTGACAACAAAACACTTTCTAACTGTTGGAATGGCCAGTTGGGTTTTTGTGCGACTCGTAGACGGATATCGAGTGGACTTTAGGTTTCCGTGACAAAGCCATGTTTCGTCTATCGCCCGTAAACGCTCGTTTGTGCAAGATTGTGTGTAAATTCGATTGTGAATGTGAAGCTGGCAATTGGCATCAAAAGTGAGGGGCGTTAAGTGTAGAATTGCTCTGGGCTCTGCTGCGCTGTGCTTGGCTGAAAAAAATGTGGGGAAGTGGTCTTTGGCGGAGTGAAATGAGTGATGTGGCGGACACCGAGGCGGAGACTTGACGGAGGGAAGTTTTTTTTTTTGTCCAAGGATATACAAAATTTTAAGGCTGTTTATTTACATTTTATATTTTATTTATATGTTTTTTGTACAATAAATACGGTTTAAAAATGTCCCAAACGGTTCCTCATACAACGGCGTGCTACGTCGCTACAAATTTCAGCATTGTAATATCCGCCGAAATGGCGTCTGTCCGGCGGTTATCAGGCGTAGACGAGACGAACGTAATCTTCGATTACGAATTTACACGTGGATCGCATCGCACACTAGTTTTTATCGACGTCGATCGGTACCTTGATTTAAAAATGCCAGTTAGAAAATCGAGTAAATGCCTTCAACATTTATGTTTTGTAAAAATAAGCGAGAACTTCGAGGTATTGAAGAGCGATTTACCATTACTTTGTAAGTAGAATAGAAGATGTTGATACCGTATTAAATCTTTTCAATCTTCATAGGATATATCTTACTTTTTTATTTGTTTACAGCGAATTGTGTAATTAACGAATTCTGCAAAGCCATCAGACCTTTCCAGCCCCCAGGATTGAAAATTCATCTTCGTCCGCCTTTTCTTCCGCCAGCGCTTTTTATTAATAAACGAACAACAGAGTTGCAATTTGACGTTGACTTTTCCGAAAGTCAAGCAGATCTCGTCATTGAAAGAATTATAGATGTCAATAAGATCAGTAAGGTAATGGCCAGCATACTTAATCAATTTCTAACGTAACCAATTTCATTTTTATGTTAAACATTTTTTAGAGCCTCAGACACGTAAATTTTTCTTCCAGTGCCTTAACACCAGTCGATTTCGTCATGTTAATACGTTCCATCCCTCAAGTTGAAATCCTGAATTTAAACGAAACAAAGTGTGATAATGATGTTTTGACCGAAATTAAGAATTGCTGTTGGCGAATACAAGAGTTGTCTTTGGCAGCGACAGACATTGACGACGACGGAATTACCAATTTATGCGTCACGAATTCGGACCGAAAGATGGCGTTGAAAATTTTAGATTTGGATTCAACTGACGTGACTGCACAAAGTTGTTTCCTCGCACTCAATGCCTTGCCACATTTGACAAGTATTTCCGTTTCTGACCAAGATGAGTTTCTGCAGATGTTCATAGACATGAAAGATAAAAATGATCATGTTGTTACGTTTCCATCCATAAAATGTCTATTTCACACCGTAATAGGCACAAGAATGGAGCTTGAAGCACTGGCAAGTGTTTTTCCCAGTATGTCAAATTTAAATGTCAGTTTGGGTATTGGTGTCGAAACAATTGCAGAATGTGTCGGTCAATTTCGACAACTGAACGGGTTAAAGCTTTATAGATGTCGCCTGGATGCCCGAGATACTGCGCCGATATGGAGGAATTGTAATCTTACGTCTATCACTTTATTTGAATGTGATGTTGTGGATATCTACAGAATTGCTCATCATTGTCCCAATATAGAAGAGTTGTGGATGTCTGTTCTAACACACCGACGACTAAATCGTGGAGAGTATGTTCATCGCCGTTGTCCACACACTCCATTCGCTCGTTTGTGGAAATTGTGGATTGCTTTCAATAACTTTTCTGTTAATGATGAAGTTGTTGGAATTTTACTGGACAATTCCAAGTGCTTAAAGGATTTAATAATTCATAAATGTTCAACTTTGAGAGAAAATTTCATAAACAGGGTTGTCAAACGAAATCCATTAAGTAATTTGCAACGGGTGATCTTATCTTGTTGCGATAATGTTACTGAAAAGTCTGTTGAGAAGTTATTGACGATGCACAATTCTTTGTCTACTTTTGATATTTCAAAATGCAAAAATATTACTAATTATGAGGAATCTAATTTAAAAGATTTGATAAAATATCATAATCTTGATGTGATCTTAAAGAAATGCAATAAAACTATACCCCATGCATTTCTTTCACTCAGGAATCCTTGACAATTTTAAATAAAGTTTACTAATTTTCATAGTTTTGGCTCTTGTGTAATAATTTATTAAAAATCTGACTACAAGAATGAGATCGATTAAACTAAAAGTTTCTGTAGAATTATATTTCAAATTACAGTTGCAACTGTTTCTGGCACAAAAATAATGACATTTTATGAATAAGATTGAGATTTATTTTTCTTACAAAACAACAGAAAATACTCAGAAGGGATAAATTATTCTATTCTCAAATTATAAGAAATAAGGAAGTAACTACAATAGTTCACTACATTTGTTTAATATTTTATTCGTTATTCCATATTTTATCCTTACACTGATAAAATCAGTTACTCAAATAGACTGAATTTGTATTTATACTGAGAATTTCAATTTGCTATGAATACGATTTATATATATAATAAAATTACTTTTGACACAATTTAACTTCCAACTTTAACAGGAATAAGAACACAAACTTGAACAGTATTTTCTGGGCCTATCAATTGCCAACGCACTTCAAGGTTAACCTAAAAACACGATATAGAATAAATAAATTACGAAATTCCGAATTTTGAGATGAGACTCCATACCTCTGGATAACCTGCCAAGACATCCATGGTCGACCTGTAATTGTAAGTCTCTCCTGCAGTGAGGCTGCATGGATCAGGCTTAGGAACGAGTTTTTCACACGCATTCATTCCTCCAAGACCTAAATACGGTATATGCGCTCCTAATAAAACGCCATGAACTGAATGTTTGAGGGAATCGGAATTTTCGGCTGAAGTATAAAAATAGAGAAACTAGAATTTTCATCCAAAAGTGAAACTTGATTTAATTTTATAATACATGGTTTGAAGTCGATGGAGATGTTGACGGTATTTCCCCTCTTTAAAATGCATCCACCATCTCCATGAGGTGGGCATGGATCCACAGCCACATCCAAAACTTCTCCAACACCAGCCGGAGAAGCTAAAAGTATTACAAAATATTACACATGGTATTTTTTATACATGAAAATAAATACGAGTAACATAAGAAATGTGTACACGAACTAGAACTTTAAACAGGATATTGTCACCCAATAGTGTCTGTACTTTGGTTTTAACCTACAGATTAACATTCAAAGAGGTCAATAAATAAACTGATTTAAAATCAGATGATTTATCCAATCAAGAAGATGTGCTTATTTCCACATTGAATTACAAAGTTTCCAGTATCAGTGATTAATTCAATTAACTATTGGGATGTATACGAATATCGAATACCAAACAGTCGAATTTGTGCTTACTTGTTAGAATTGAATATCATTTCGTATGATTTTAAATTTGATCTATTTTTTTCTCTATATGATGAATAAAAATAATGAATACTCACTGCAAAGTTTGTACTTGACAGACTCAGCTGCAGCTTGCAGCGCAAAAACAGCAAAAAGTGCAGAAAAAACGTTAAGAAACATCCTCTTGAGATTAATTCGCTGTATATACTAGTGAATCGAACTGGCAGCAATGCTCTTTTGGCTTGTCAAGTCTGATTGAATTTACTGCTGATCTTTAACTGATTATAATCTTCTGCACATGGGCAGTGCCTATATAAAAGATTATTACGTCGTTTGGAAGAACTCAAAAGATTCATGGGTAAAGCTGGATGGACTATTCGAAAAACTAAATAAAATCAATTGCCACGTGTAAAGTTCATAAACAAATAAATTTATTCTCAAGTAGAAAACTTACACTGATAATAGCAGCATACTGTATTTTCTCGTTAATGATATATACACAAAAAGGTTTAACTTAAACCCTCCAAAACAACTTTCTTAACTAAAAATATCATTTTATTCTATCAAATAAAAAGAAGAAACAAAAACTTATGATTTTCTAGACATCTAATTTTCTCATTTTTTTTTTGCTAAATTTAAAAATTCAAAAGTAAATCCAAACAAGCATACTTTTGATATGTCTCTTCTTAATAACCATAAAATGTTGAAAATGAAAATTTTAAAAAAAAGAAAGAAAAACAATTTCTTCGTTTTAAGCAATCAACATTCGTTTTTAACGCTTGTCTATTTCCTCAGCCTGCTGAGTTAAGGGGGAAATGAAAACATTATCGTATCATATAATAGATAATTGGCATATTTCTTTACTAGCTTTACAAGTAGATAGGCCATTCCTAAACTATTTAAAATAAAAATTAATAAATAATAATTAATTAATTAATAATCCTTCTAGAAACAAACAAATAAATAATTGGCTCATCCTTTTGTTCCATTAATATTTACATTCGCCGTATTTAAGCCATTTAAAACTGTTTTAAAAAATGTAAACCAAAGGAAATAACTCCCTCATACATGGTAAAAATTAAAAGAAAGATAGAAAGGAAGATTTAAACAAAAAAAAGAAAGAAATATGTAAGTACCTCCTTTTTTGAAATGCTGACATTTACAAAAGCAAATTTCACTTGGGAGAAATATTTTTGTATAAAATTTTCTATTCAAAACAATACATCAATATAGTGGAGTCGTTTTTCCACTTTCTCGTGTAGGATTGTCCTAAAAATTCCTATTGCACAACGAATACAACATACATGGAATTGCCAAGGATCAGTTTACCTCACTTAGGCCTAACAATTTTTTCCATGGAATCCAATTTCCATTTTAATTTTTTCGCCAATTACAATAGGAATGGGAAGAAATGTTTATTTTCATTCTACAAACCCATCATTTCTTATTAATAAAAAGTAAAATGTTTTTTTTTTACTGCTATTTTTCCTTCAGAAATAAAAAACTAAAAGAAGAAAAAATTAAAAACAAAAATATCCACACCTGCTTACATTATACTGTACATCAGTGGGCCAGAGCACAGTTAAAACTCTATC
Source organism: Geophilus flavus (assembly GCA_034695885.1). Taxonomy (NCBI): domain Eukaryota; kingdom Metazoa; phylum Arthropoda; class Chilopoda; order Geophilomorpha; family Geophilidae; genus Geophilus; species Geophilus flavus. Next base: position 5,237 of record JAQFZO010000584.1, read on the forward strand.
ACAGTTCTTGCATGTGGTGTTTGTAGGAGATGATGGGACTTACAATCCCTCTGACAAGACACAATTTAAAAAATAAAAAAAATTTAAACGAATTAAAATTAAAATAAGATTTTTTTAAAAAAAAGTTACTTAAGCGCTTCAAACAAATCCTCAAAAGCACTTAAACAGTATTGGCATGTTTGAATAACCTCTTATTCAATTACGGTACTAAAAAAAACTAAATCATTCACACATAAAACATGAGTTTCATACAAAATTATAAAAAAAAATGCACAAAAAAGGGACGCAAGGGCTGAAAACATTTTGTACATGATGTATATAAAGAGTCAGATCTCATACCACATTTTTAACAGGGGCTACATATGTGTTTACGGGTGCCATGTAAGGCTTTGTGTACTCGTTTTCGTTGGCACATTTATTTTTCTCTAAACAGAGAGACCCGTTTGACGACAGAAAAGGAGTCATAGCGCCCTGAAATTCTAAGTTCGTCGACTTAGGTCGTGGTTTTAAACGTGCAATTTTCAGTTCTTGTTCCTTATACCGCAGTTTTTGCCGCATCTTGTACAGCAGGTACAGCAGAAAAGAAATAAAACCCACAAGCACAATCACAATCGCAGAACTGACTGCAACCGGAATCAGGTCTGGTTCTGGTGGTGACGTGTGTATTTTATACGTGTCATCTGTCAAAACGAAAATAGAAATAGAAATTAAATTAAATTCACTCGTCTAAATAAAACTTCCGACCTTCTTCTCCAGGAAATCCATCATTATCGTCTAAGTATGTAATGACAGGAGTGGATTTTTCCACTTTTGGAATCATAGAAATATCAGCTCTTTTTGGAATTTTGCCTTCAAATAAAAATAACTCTTGAAAATCCGTGTTTAACTTTTTTTTCATTTTTCAAAATTCTTACTGGCACAAACGGGGCAGCATCTTCCTTCGATGTGAATCGGATTATCGCAATCGACGGAGCACTGGCTTTCCGTGCACTTAATGCGCCCATTTAAACACATGCAGTGTACGCATTCGCTCGGATTCCATTTTTCCATGTTGTTGTAAATTCGATCGTCGCTTTCGCACCTCGAAGACTGAACTTTTTTATCTGAATAAGCAAATTTCACTCGTTACCACACATAAAAATGATAAATAACAATTCTCAATTTAATATACGCACCCAAACAAATGGGACAACACTGATTTTTCCTTAAAACTGGCCGATCGCATGTCGGTGCAGGGCACGAATCCGAGTAACACTTAATTTTCCCATGTTGGCAAGTGCAACTGTGACAAATACTGGCTCTCCACGAATTGCCGTGTTGATATGCGGTTCGTCCGTCGTCGGAATAACACGGAGGTTTGTTTGTATTCGATTCTGCATGAGCGGGCTCCGCAATCAAACCTAAAATAAATTTTAAAAAATCAACAAATTAGGATGTATAATTAAGAGCACGAGAGCAAAACGAAACACAAACCTGGGCACGACGCGCAACATTCTCCCGTTTTTTTAACGGGATTTTCACACGGTGTCGGCCCGCATTGCTGAGTGTTGCACAAAACTCGTCCCTCGTGGCAAATACAACGCGTGCACGAATCCATGTTCCACATTTCACCTTCGACGTAATGATGACCGTCGATCGCTTGACACACCGTCATCATGGGAATCGCAACCGAAATGTCATCTGCATCAAACGTATATGCTACCAATCAAAAAGTAATAATTAAAGTCGTCCTTAATCTTTTTACAATTACCCAAACATTGCGGACAACAGTCTTCGGCAGTTACGGATGGATTCTCGCAAGTGGGAACCGGACACGAGATGAGTGCGCACATTTCTTGACCCCCGTGACAGTAACAAACTCGACAACCGTCGTGCCACGTCTCTCCTTCGTCGTACTGTTGTCCTTCGCTGCTGTAGCAGGAGTTGCCATCGGGCAAATGAATGGATCGCGTCGTCGTGACCATGGAAACCGGTGTTGTAGACGCAGTGGAGGAAATTTCTTCGTTCATTCGTACCGGCGTCACTGTTAAATATTCAATGGTCGTGCAAAGTGCAAACAAGACTTTTATTGCTCAATTTGATTTCTTACCGGTTTTGCATTTACAAATGCGACAGTCTACATCGTCCGTCTGAAAGCCGGCTGGACACCTCAAGCCGCATCCTTTCAACTTTTTGCAGCGACATTTGCATACGGGACATCCATTCTTGTCCAATCTGTAGCCATGGTGACAGTATTTCGTGCAATCAGTGAGACGTTGACAGTCGTTTTCTTCTTGGGCACATTGACAAATATCCTGTCCATTAACATCTTGTGAATAGCCATTTAGACAGTTTAAATTGCAGTCCTCTGCAAAGATTACGTGAATTAGCATAGGAGGAAAAAAAAATGTTTCCTAACTTGTAATTAATTACCTAATTTGCATTTGCACTCGTAGCAGCCATTCTCGTTTTTCTTCAATCCCGCGGTACATTGTATGGAGCAATTGTCAACTGATGGACAATCTGGAGGAAGAGTAACCTCAGTCTGTGAATGGTCTGGAAATTATTTATTAAAACATTTTCACAAAAATAAAAAAAAAAATAAACAAAAGAAAAAATATATAAAGAAAAAATTTGATATTTGAAAAGAAAGCAAAAAATAAAAATAGAAATAATTTTTTTTTCCCCAAAGTAAATAAAAGATAAAAATATAAAAAGAAAAAACCTTTTAGAGTTTTTTTGTTGTTGTTTGGAGAAATCTTACCAGGACAGATGGAACAACATTGGCCCGGAATTTTTACGGGATGCGGACATGCAGAATGGCACATCTTGGCTTGACAGTGAACTTGTCCGTTTTCACACTCGCACGAAGTGCAATCGTCTGTCTTCCTTCCATTTATCCGTATTATTATAGAAACTTCCACTTCTCGTAACACAACCTTGAAAGAGAAAGAGTGACTAAGTAGGCAGCATTGACTCACTTAGTATTTTTAAAAATACATTTCAACCCGATTAAACTCGTTATCTTTGACTTTTAATTCAACAAGTTTTAAATAAGCAATTCAAATCTCCTTACGAATTTTTATTATTTCTTTTTTAAAACAGTGTAATTAAATGTAAATGCCATTCAAAGTCTTTATCACAATTTTTTTTACTCTACTTCGAGTAAAGTATAATTAAAATTCAAATGTAAAATGTCAAAAGTAAATTTTATAATCTCGCTCGATGCATTTTTTATCAAAGGCAAAGTTAAACTTTACGATCAATAAGAAAAACAGAAACGACTCATACTCGTTGTTTAAATATTTCATCGTTTTCAATCCCACAAAAGTTCATGGGAAAAATAAGTATTTTTTTCTTTTTCTTGTTATAATAAAAAAAGTTCATTTTGCGAGTCGTTTATCACCCGAACTTTCAACTTTAACTCGCACTTACCTATGCACACAGGACAACATTCTCCTTCAGGAATTTCAATCCTGCCACAATCTGGTAATGGTTTGCATTCAGCACTTTCACAAAATGTCACTCCATCTTTGCAATCACACTTCAGACATTTGTTTTTCTTCCATGTGTGTCCGTTGGGAAACTCCTGTCCCTCAAAATTACACAGCAATTCGGATTCTAGCAAAAGAGAAACCAAAAAAGAAAATATAAAATAAAATAAAACCAACGTTTCGCTTTTTATTGCTACAGATTTGAAAAAAATCTAAAAATAAATGGAATAAAACGAAAGTCGGGAGAAAAATTCCACGCATGTTGACCTTGATTTACTTAATGCGTCTTGACAGAATGATAACTTCATTCAATCTGATTATAATCAAATCAGTGTAACTGGTGTAAATTATTATTTTAATAAATCTTAAGTACCACTCGTCCTAGATTTTACTTTCAAAGAAAGAAAAAAAAATAAAAACTTGGACTCACCATTAACGCATTTAAAGACGGCGCAGCATTTACCGGGTTTGTCTTCAGCTTGTTGTTCAAACTTGACTTGAAACCCCTTCTCGCACTCGTTGGGAGGACATGGCAGACATGCACAACTGACAATAATTAATTGTTAAGTGAGTTTCTTTCGCGAGATAAGAGACGACAGACATTACATTACATAACACAAAAGAAAGAAAGAATGAGAAGGAAATTTTAATTTTACAATTTTAATTTCAACCATTGTAATGTTATTTAAGAGTTTTCATATTTTTCCTCTTACCCAGAAGACACGCCGCAGCACTTATCAGGTAGAACGAGTTTTGGCAACATGTAACTGTCTTCGGGACACACTTCATCTACGGGACATTTAACATTCTCGCATCCATCTGCCAGAAAGAAAAAAAAATTAAGTAAATAAAAAAAAAATTAATAGACTAAAACAGTGGGAAAAAATAATGTTTTTTAAAATGTCCTCATAAATCATACATTCCAACGTAAAATTTTTTTTTTAAAAATTAAAAAAAAATTTTAATATCACACCCAATCCTTCAGCAATTTTTCATGTAACCTCAATTTTTGCCCAACCCCTTTCATTAACAACCTTCTGCCATTTTTTTATGGACTTAAATATCAATAATAATACAATGATGGATGAGAGGATGAAATGACTGCTTTGCTCCAACCAGTCATGAACTCTTATAACCTATATTTTCAGTCAAGTTCAGATACAAAAAAAAAAAAAAAATGATATAAAGAAAAAAAGTGCAACTCCCATTTGATTTGTGGTTTTATTTTATTGGTCACTAGATACCAAACGTGCCTCTGGTATTTCGGGCACTTAATAAGACAAATCTTCCCACGAGAGATGATCAAACGAGGATTTAATGCGCATTACATATCTTGACTAATTCGTACAAAAAAAAAATCGAAGGGTCGACGTCTGCAACATGACAGATTATACGAGCACTTCGGGGAACACGGTGTAAAGTATAGACGACTGAAATATAAATAAAACTTTTTATTTTCTTTAAATATTTTATCACGACGATAATTAAGTGTTTACTGCTTAACAACACACGAGCGAGCTGTTTTGTGCGAGCAAATAAACGGTTTTAAAAATCTTTTCCCGTATGATTAAAGAGTGAAAAGGCTTTTATTTCTATTATATTCGAATGTTCGGTTCGGTACAAGAACATCGAAGTGTGCAATTAATTTGGCCAAACAGTTTAATCGCAGGAGGAGATTAGGAACAGAGAAGACAAATTAATTCGGACATTAATCAAAGTGATTTTCTTTTTCCTGTCACTAATTTCACCCATTTAAACTAATGGGAAATAAAGAATTTTTTTTTTTTTAATTTTGCGGGTGAACTTTTTATTGTGTTTATAGAAAGTTTTGTGAGTTTAATTTAAAGCGAGGTAAAAAGAAAGAAAGGGAGAAAAAAATCAGTAGTATTGTAATAAATGGACCGACCGAACATTCTTTTCGTTCCAACCCACATCAATTTATGATTCTTTCACGGGAACCAAATAATTGGAAGTTCACGTTGAAATCATCAAAACTCACTCACAGATATTACTCTTCGAGACTTCCCCATCACAGAAAAAATACATAAAAAGAAAATACTCTCTTTTTATTTAAAAGAAAAGAAGAAAAGAAAAGAAATAACTGTAGAGAAACCTTTTCATCCTATCTCATTACATGATGGATGATATTTCTTTGAAAATCTTTCCTCTCTCATTCAATGCCAACAAATCTATGTCCACCTGACTTGCGATTCAAAAAAAAAAAATTGAGAGAGAAAAAAATCTTTCTTTCCCTTATCCTTTCACCTTTCAATGCCATTGATCAATACCCATCCATGCAAAAATTTATACTTTTGAGGGGAAAACATGCGCAGTCATGAAAAAGGAAGAGAAAATCAAAAAAAGGGGGAGAAAAGTGAATTTCTTTCGTTCGTTCGTTCGTTTCGTTTCGATGTTTGCAGCTGTTTTGCAAACAGGTGAAACCCCATATATTTCTTCTCTGTGACTCATCGGTTGCAACTTTTACATCTTCCTCGCTCGAATGTTTATCCTCGTTTCTTGTTTCATCCAATTAAAAATACATACCTTCTCGCCTTCCACCACCCTAACCTTCTATTCGACTAACTTATGCAATCTCGTCTAAAGTAGAACAGACAAGTACAAACTGAATTAGAATGGAACATCGACTGAGAAGAATGGAACGTCAGATTTAATGACAAAGACGAACTTTGGATTCCATTATTTGGCTGAGAGAACAAATTAAATAAACATAACAATTTTTTTCCTCACACACTAATCGAGACTATAAACACGAAAGGAACGAACAAAAAAACACATCACCTCGCGAGTGAGTCGCGACACAACAAACTCGAACTCACCCCGAGTGATAAATTATGTAAATAAAAACAAGTGGTAATCGATCGAGAGAGAGCTGGGAGGGTTGTTTCATCGAGTGAAACTTACCTTCAACTTGACCATGCACGGTGAGCAACAAGGCGGACACAAAACACAGTAGTAATGTGTTCATTTTCGAAACGAACGATCGGCGGCGTGTTACATTTGTTGGTTTCCAGTCTACGCGGGGTGCCAACTTCTCCCACTCGGATCCTTAGCTGAGGTCTAATTCACAAATGACCACATGGAAGTTTGAAGCTAGCTCTCCACCAAAGGTGTGCGTGTTGCTCTGACCTCAATGCCGTACTAAACCACACCACACCACACAGCCTGTGAGCTCGAGCCTCGGGACTCCCTGAGCTGCGAAAGCGGAGCAGTCGATTTAGTAGAGGGAGTAATGCACTCGTGCTGCTCCTCATTCACCAACCAAAGGATCTTACAGATGAATGCCAACATTCCATCAATGACTGAGCTCCAGTTTTTCTTTTCTTCTATACGCATGAAGGATCCATTTCGTCCCACACTAACAATGACGTCAGAGTTCCCGATGGCGAGCGAGTGGGTTACGAGAATTCTTTTTTCAAAAATACAAATATGCAAGTTTTGAATGCTCATGTTGAATTCGAATGGATTTTTTTCCCCAAAAATGTCAAGTATCCATAATAAAAATTTTTCTGTAACCATAGAATGTTTGTTGGAATGGGTTTTTAAAGTCGTTGCCGGTCAACAAACGACTCAGAGGAGAAATATTTGAAAGCGAATTATATCGGAATTGGAATTAATGCAATTTATAACCTTGGCAATAATAAGCCACGGTGGAGCACAATTGAATCCTTGGTTATATATTTATTTGTCGAAATTGAAATTAACTTAAATACAATTAACAAAAATTAACCACTAATTGCAAGGGACATGCAACCAAGCAAAACTAATTCGCCTTTAATTGATGCTCACTTTGAAACAGCATCATTAAACAAACAACTCTTTATTTCCTTTCCTTTTCCTGGAAAACTCGACTTTACCACGGAAATTGCACTTCCTCACCCAACAATCAAGCAAATATCGTTGCACATCTTTTTACATCTTCTAATGCAAGTCAAAGACACAAAAGAAAACAAAAACTCACTCACATCTAAAGATAACCCAAACGGAAATTACTGCAAATAAAGTCACAATACTGAAGGATGTTTTTCCCGGACACATTTGTTTTTACTTTTTTTTTTCATCTCGGTCGAGTCGTGCCATGGACGAGATCCAAAGATTGCGTGAGAATTAGACAATACTGCGAGAGGAGTTTTAAAAGCGGGGGAAGAAGATGGAAGAATAAAAAAAAGGAGATATCCATCACGCCTGATTAACCCTTGTGTTTGGCTATAAATGTAAAACGTGGTAAGCAGGTGATGCTTCGAGCACATGTCAGTAGTATGGAAAATCGTGAAAAATCTTTAACCCACAGTAAATCCCCAAGTTTCATGCATAAAACATACCTTCGTGCCTGCAAGTAATTGACAAGGTCAACACTCATTAGTCACAAGTTCTCGTGAGGTAGAAAGAGGTCCCTGTGCTTGTCTTCGCTTGGTAAATTTAAAGTACAAAAAAAATCGGAAAAAGTGAAGAAGAAAGGAGGGAAAGAGTGTGTGTGTGTGAGTGAAAAAAAAAAATCGAAAATTCTTTATCAGTTAAAGGTGTTGTTTTGATCACTAACAAACTTTGGAGAGTTTTTTTTTGTTCTTTCTTTCTTGAATAACAAATGTTAAAAAAAGGCTTTGAGTTACAAATTCCATTTATGACTCATTTGTTTTAATTATTTTGACATGAAAATTTTTTTTTCCATCTCCTCGACTGCGGAGTCAAGAAAAGACATTTCTTTAACCCTTAATTAAAAAGCCATTTTCTTATATAGAATTATTCAATTTAGCCCATCCATCAAATCTCTCGTGCAACTGACACCTCAAGAATTTTATGAAATTGAAAAGAAAATTTCAGACTAAAAAAAAAACTGGTTTCAAACACACATTAGCATGACTAGAAAACAAATTAAAACCACACACACACCATCTCACACACATTTCCTTGATTATTCGAGAAGAGAGATTGTGAGAGAGAGAGAAAGAAAGGAAAAAATGAATTCAGACTAATATATTCAATAAACACAAAGAATGATAAATGCCGAGACTAATTGCATGCACGTAGTAAATTCGCCCATTTGCCACCGCCATCGACAAACGAGAAAATCATTAAAAATAAAATAGTTAAAGACCTCATTCATCCACTTGGTAGCTGCGAGGCCAAGAAAACTAAGTCATTAGAGCGTTTTAGAGGCTCTAAGATAGCGCTCGCGCACTTCTTAGTGGCAACCAGGTGCAAAGAATGACACAAACTCCTCCCACTAATGCACTTTTATAGTATTGGAGGGATGGAAGGAACGAGGAGAACATAGACTCGTTGGTGTCACGCTACAAACTCCATTTGCATCCATGACGATCGGTTACAATATCCCCACTAGAGACTTTTCTCACACGTGCCCAATGGAATGTAGGTGTGTGTGCATGATCATTCTATATATTTCTCGAAAAGTTGTAAAAAAAATTTATGCACTCGAGCAAACCATCATCTTACATTGCAGAGAAATAACTTTGCAATACCGTCTGCACTTATTGATGGTTGTAAGGTCGGGGAACCTTTGGGAGAAAAAGGGGGATATCGACGAGAGGAGAAAAAAAAGATGTATTATTTTAAATGGGAAAAAAATGTGGGTCTCTTTTGTTGTTTGTATAATAAATCGATTTTCCTTTGATTATACTTCTTATATCCTGGTTGACTGACACTGGCCCCATACAAATGCAGGTGCACACATAGAAAAACGGTCTAATAACTTATAGGCAACCACCCATGATGATTGTCATTTAATTAAACCAATGGAGGACGACATAAAAACGTCATAAAATTGCACTAACATTTTTTTTTTATCATCTATTTTTTTTTCCTTTCTTTTTAATTTCGGAACACCTCCTGTACTTCGATAAAGAAAATTTTAATTAAGAATACAATACTTTTATTCCCATAATATAAAAACGATACCATATCTTGATTTTTTTTTTCCAAGCCCTAAATTGATAATGGAAGATATTCACTTTAGAAATAATCAAACACAAAAAAAAATACTTTCATCAATCATTTTCATTAGGAAATAAATAAATAAAAAAAAAAAATGAAGAGTTCATCGGCACAAAACAGGTGTTTTCAACATTTGCCACTTGCAATTTCGCAAGATGCTTCTTTCTATTCTATTTAACCCAAAAGGAAATAATGTAAAATCAAATAAAAAGTGTGCAGTATAGAAGAACGATGGTGTAGCATGACTAAGTAGACGGAGTATGGGCTCCATTCATTTCTTGCTCAATTCATTGCCATCACTGACTGACTCTTCCTTTACACTGCGCAATAGGGCATCAGTCTGCCAGAAATAACAGTTTGTTTACACCAATAGCCGTTGATGAGTGCTCAGAATAGAGCTCCTGTGTGCATTCCAGGCCACTTCCTTCCAGTACAAAAATCCCCTCCCATCTGCCTTAATAACTAGAGATAAAATGTAAGTGGTGTTTAGCCCCGATGCCGCACACAGGATGCTGGTTGCTAAGGGCAACTCTAAGTGTGATGCGAGATGCTGGATGCAAAAAGGCATTTGCCTCGCATCCCACTTCTTCTTCTTTTTCTTCTTCTTACTTCTTACTTCTTTATTCTCGACTCTTGCTCAAATCATATTAGGATAGGTGACATACAAATGTTGTTGCTCCTTCCCACTTAGCATGTGAATGAGCGTCATTCAATGACTGCAGAATAGGCAGAGTCCAAAAACTCGAGGCCCATCTAAAAATAACAGTCGTACATAATGCCAGGCAATGTTTATGTCAGAGAAAAGATGAAACAAGTCCGTATATATTTTATTTTTCCTCCAGTGGAAACTCCCAGTCCTCGAAAACAGACAAAAAAAAGAGGGTTTGAAAATAAATGGTCGTGGCGGCACATGATGGAGTAAAACGAGTCGATGTTTGAAATTTTATTCAAATTTTTATCGTTTTTTTTAATGTTAGAAAACACAGGAAAACAAGGTGATTCAAAAAGCCAATCTCACATTAACAGGTGTAGCCAGGTCACTATTATTTGTAAACTTCCTCTTGGGAATTATCTCGAATATTAATCTCTTATTACCTTTTAAGAGGTGTGGTTCATTACTTCATATATAGAAGAGAGAAAAAAAAACCCACGTGGACTGGAAGAAAAAGATAAGACCCACAATAGAGAGAGGAAAAACTACTTTTATTCGTCTTGGAGATAATTATATAAACCAACAACACCTGAATTACTTGAAACTCGGTCACACATTCAAAGTGTGCAGTCACAAGAAGAATATATTGAGAAAAATAAAAAATTCCAATAAAAAAGTAAAGAAAGTACGTACTAAAAGAAAAAAAATCGAGTTAATCCTGCAAGCAAGTCTAATGACATGGATCAAGAGCTTAACATTAGTTTGGTGCTCTAAGTTATTTTGTTTTTATAGCTTCCCATATTTTACTGCCTCTTGCATGTGTTGTGTGCGCGTATTATAAATGCAGTATATATACTAAGTTATACTTTATTCTTGAAAAAAAGAAAAAAGCAAAGTTAACTTCTAATTTAACCATAAAATTTGTATGCAACTTTGAGAGGAAATCCAGCAGAAGTAAAACCGGTTACAATACTAAGTTATTATTATCATAATCACATTAACATGGCCAACTCCCTTGTCAAAAAGTTGTGCATGGAAAAATTTCTTATGCAAATCACATAGAAAATAGAATGGGAAATGAATACCGAAGACTCAAAGGATGTTTGGACAAATTGCTTTCGTAACTATTTGTCTGCGCCTCGATTTGGAATGAAATAACATCATCATTGGCACAAAGTTTTAAAGGATCCAGCAACATCCTGGGCCCATAATTCAAAATTAGCTTATCAAAAGGTGACATAAATAGTTATAGAACAATTTGTAAGGAGGTAAGGAGTTATTAATATCTAATATTATCTACAGGAATGTTGATAAAGTGTGAGGGTTGGGTCTAAGCTCTTTCTATATAATTAACTCACTAAGCCTCAAGATTTATTGGGAAGGGAGATTGCATGATACATCAACTATTTTATTTCACTCCACTTTTGATCGGTTTCGGTGATAAAATAAATTGATGCATTACACATTGTCAAAAAATATCAGATGCCCAATAGGAAATAAATAACAGACAAAACAAAGGCCATTGAAGTAAAAAAAAATCTCGAGAGAGAGGAGAAAAAAAAATTGTTACGAGACAAGTCAAACCTGACATGAATTGTATAAAATCTTTCCTGATGACTATCAGCTCGAGGAGATAAGAAACAAGGCACCAATTAGAGCTTGACATTGAAACTACTAAAGATATAAAAAAAAAACCTTTGAAACAAAACAAAAAAAATTTTTTTCTTGTTGATATAAGGGAAAGTTTTGAATTATTGCCAAGGAAAAAGTTCTAAGACCTATCATTAAAAAATGAAACAAGGGCTACTATTATTCTCCTAAAAATACCATAGACCTTTTATTTTATTTCTTATTTTTTCTTTCAGTTCAAAAAAATCAGCCCCATTGACCTTATATCCTCCCATTTGACAGTTCAAAAGCTGTCAAGATTTTTTATTTTTAAAACTACGAGCAAATATAAATCAATTTATTCCATTCATGGCAGCATTTATGTTCGCAGTTACTTAATTACACACATACAGTGACACCAGACGAGTTTTTGAAAAAAAAAAAAATGATGTTACATAAAAAAGGGAAGCAGCAAAGACTGGAAGCTCGAGAACACCCACATACAAAGACCTACAGAAATCCCCCAAGCAAAAACAAACTGAAATTCAATAGAAAAAACAAACAGCTAGCAGTAGCCCCAAGTCTCATCTGTCTTGAGCTGTCCACAAACTGACACACAGTGTTTACCCACAGGGGAAATGACGCCTGACAAGTGCACATCTGCGATCACCAAACCCCCTCTGACATACACCAGAATCAGGTTGAATAAGGCAATTCTATGCTCCCACATCTGATCCCAGCTAACCCCTGTACACACACATACACAAAAGTGTGCTGTAGTTTCTGAATAAACCAATCAAAGAAAAACAGGTGTGGGTTGCGATTTCGTGTGTGTGGGTGTGTGGGTGTGCGTGGTGTGTGGAGATTTTTGCTAGTCGAAAGAAGGGCACGAGTTGAAGGACATGGTAGATTGAAGACATTCCCCCTTCGCTTTTCATTTTTCATTCATGTCAGAAGCCACTTCAGACAGATAAAAGCCTATGCCTTTTTTTAATAGAGTAAACTTGGATTGCATGAGCCATACGCTTTGGAATTCATCACCAAGTATGGTTTTCAAAGGAGTAAAATCTAACAGAGCCGTTCCTTACATTCATATGAGTAACCAGCCAATAACATCAAATATTTTTTTTTTATTTAAAGTTTGTTTACCAATTTAAAAATATAAAAAACAGGAAATGATGATGTTTGATGAAAAGTAATAATCATGTCATGACATGAGATGTTATAGCTTGGAAAAAGTGATAAGATCGCTTTTCAAGCAAAATATTTTCTCTGCTTGAGTCAATATTTACATTTGTTTAACACCATTATGCATTAAGTGTTCTGGAACTTTTTAATTTTTAACATTTTAAATTAAGCTTGTTATTCCTAATAGTCGTCGGAATTAAAAATTTACAAACCTTACTTTCATTTTAATTTTTTTTTTTGTAGGTATATAAAATGTTTTGTCCCTGACCTGGGTTTAATGAGTTCTGTTAGAGTACAATTTCTGCGAGGGCCAATTCCTTATTCAAAAACATCATGCCTTGGTAAAAATAACAGGTGGCTAGACTCGAAATTAGCAGGAGTCGACACTCACTTTTTCTACTCTTTTATTCGAGTTTTGTTTTATCCAATCTAGAAACAAATCTCCATACTACCCCTCCCTTTAAAAGAAAAAAAAAGAAAAAAAAATAGTTTCAGACAAATGGCAGCCATTTGGACTCACTCGTGGTGAAATGCAGCTCCCAGCTTCATTAACACACATAATTAAACTAATTTGAGTAAAGTGTAACTCGACAACAACAAAAATAGATCGACAAAGAGAGAGAATTGAGTTGAGTTGTGGAAAAGTAGGCGAACAAAAGAAGCGGTCTCTCGTTGAAATATTAATTTTTCATTGGGGTTCACTTCAACTCAAGTTTTGCAGATAGTAAAACAAACATAAGCCAGCATGAGACATAAATATTTTGATGCAGCACAACATATACACGAAACCTTTTCAAGAGAGAGTTATAAGAGAGGGAGAGAGAGAGAGAAGAGGGATGAAAGGAGAGACTCTCACAAATTCCGCACAAACTTTAAACAAAGCCTCTACCAAATGTGTATTTATTGCCCATCCAAATTGATTTATCTCCCACTTTAACCCTTCTCACGAGAAGGGATGCATTTTAAGAAACAAACAATTTTTCACCTTTCTCCTCGAATCTACTCGAGCTGTCATCGGTTTCGAGACTGACTAATCACGGCCGTGAGTAATAACTACATCATCCACTTGCACTAAAATTATGCGCACTCGAGAGGTAAAGCCGGAGCCCTACACGTGTTTCCACTACACACATCATATTACTCTTTGATTGCTCTCATTAAGCAGCCTCCTTCCATTTTCCAAACTTGCTATTAATGTCCCATTTTCACTCCCACACTTTCTCAAAATTCGCACAAATAAATTCCTTGTTATGAAAAGTTATTTATACGTACAACCGACACCTTGGTAACAAGAGAATCCATCACTATCAATTTATTATTTCGCTCTCGAATGGCGTAAAACGAGTTTTCTATGGTTATTCTTACACATGTTTACGATGTGCCATCATGCATACGTGTATTGATAAGACAGCAACATGTGTGAATTACATATGCATGCTGTTTGATATTAGGATTCAACGCAAAGATAAACACGCTGCGTCTAAATGTGGGCGCTGCATGCGCGCTCTCATGGCCATCAAGCGATCTTGTGCTATTTACTTGCAACGTCCAAATTGAAACAAAAGCTTTGGACAAAGTCCAATGGTTGGCAAAGAGTCGAAAAGTTTTTAACGTTTTATTTCGTGCCACTTAAGCATCATTGCCAAACTGCGAGTTTTCTGCAACGTTTTATTTATACATTTCTCGGGAAGGTGAATCAGGTGTGTGAGTGTGTGTGCGCTGCTCACTTTTGTCAACAAAAATAATCCCAACAAAAATACCTTTTATTTTTTTTTTAAATTTAGATTTATACAAGTGAATCCTTTATAGTTTATTTATATATACCATTTATAAAAAAAGAAAAAAATTCATTCTTTTTGAAATTTAAAAATTACAAGCACCATATCGTTAAATTCCTACGCATCACGATCAAATTCCAAAGCATCGAGGCGTAGAAAGTGTTAACCAACATCTATTTATGGCACCAGTGTGTGGTCATCTCAAGAAAATGTGGTCCTTAACTCACGTTAAGCATGCAAGCAGGAATTTTATCAAAGTTCACATTTGTTGACTTAACATGTCATTTCAAGGTTTCCATACAAATTTCACATATTTCGCATTTTTTACCATTTTTTTAAAATCATAATCACGCAATAATTCCAACGACCATGATAAAAATATGTCGTTCGGTAATTTAAACCAATTTACCGTCATTTAAAGTGCAAGTCAAAACTTGCATCTATCTTTACGGAAAATTATGACCTTTTTAACGATGCTCACAAGCTGCTTCCTTGGGGATTCATCTAAGTCCCCTCCTCATCGTATATTTCAAGATGATATGGACCGTTTGGCGCTAACCTAACTGCAGCCCACTATATCAAACTATATTGCACCGCCAAAACACGAACCAGTCGATGCTGTACAGACAAACATATATTTATATAAAATAAACTATTTCTATATAAGGGGGAAAAGTATTAGAAAAAGAAAAAATAAATTGTTGACTTTTTCTACAGACACATCACTTTTCTTCAAGTGTAACGCCATAAAAATCACGAGAGAGAACTAGAGAGACTAGAGAGAGAGAGAGAGCGACGAGGAGAAAAAAATGATAATCCTCGAAATGAACCCACATACAGTTGAAGACACACATCAAAGTCCAAATGTGTCAATAAATTGCTACAAACACATCGCAGAAATGAAACCCGAGGTTAAATTGGAAGCCAAGTGACGGGGCTTAAGGCTCACCTCCTTCCAAGTGGGCACTCCAAACTAGTGCGGAATACTAATCAGTTTGCAGATCTCGATTTTTACCTTTTACAACACATTTTATTACGCAATGTGCACCTTTGGTTCGTTGTTTTCTTTTAGTTATGTGTGAATATTCGGCGTGCAGACGCCGCTTTTTGTAAATAATTACAAAACAGTACCGAGAAGTGTTAAAATATCACTGCTCGGGGGGTTAGGGAGTTGGTTTTAAAAACTTGGCATTCCAAATTGCATTAGAATACGCCCATACAAGCAGAACGACTTTCCAAACTTGGGCTCGACACCTATCATCAATTGATGCAACTTAATGCATGTCACGTGACTAGATTATCAACTTGCTGGAATAATAATAATATTAAGGATTTATAACGTTAGAAGAATTATCTAACCTTTTTACATGGGTGAAATAAAAAAATAAAAAATTGGGAGGAAAAAAAGGTAAAAATTTTATATTTTTACATTAAAAAAGTTTTTAAAAAAATATTGCATGTATAAAATTTCAAGAAATCTTTTTATTTTTTTTGGGTTTAAAATCTCGTTATTTATCACTCGCCTCAAAGCTTTTTCGATGCACTGCAGTAAAAAAAATAAAACACTTGAATTTCCTCTTACATATATTTTGAAAAACTTCATATATAATATAAAAGAGACTTACATAATGAATAAAGTCAGCTTAATTAATGCATATTCATGTGTATAGATGAAAAAAAAACATTCAAAATGTAAATATGGCAGTGAAATTTACACTTCACTGCTTTTTATCAATTTTGAAAAATGTCAAACACGAAAAAAATTTAATGAAAACAATTTCAAAAACTCGTCGAAAAGAATTTTTAATTAAAAAAAAAAACAAAAAAAAACACAATTCACAGTAAAATCCAGTATAAAATGTTTGACTAGTTTTTCACGCGTAAATTAAGAGGTGGCGTAAACATTCCCACTTTATTCTCCCGACCTGACAAGATAAACATCATCGATGCTGTCACCACTCTCCCTCCTCTTGCATCACTTTCGACTCGTACCAATTAATTCCGAGGCAAAAACACCACCACCTTCAAACATACATACATCCATTCCCGTAGGAATTTAGGACGTAACAACTTGGCATGCAGTTGCAACTTTTACGTATACCAATGTTTGGACCTCATACATTTTCCTAACATAAACCACATGGCTCATGCCGCGCGCTTTTCTCATCGCAAAATATGAATCTAACTGTGAGTAAAGACAGCTCGCAACCAAGGTGATCAGAGACACGCTGTCTAAATTTAATGGGGCCTATTTGGCACCGATCGCGAGCGACTTCCGTTCTTGGAAGCTTCCAAAAGAAAAAAATCTTTTCTTCTTCTTCCAAATACATTCTACGTGCCTAAGCGTTACACAACTAGCTTCCGTTTGTAAACACCGAAGCAAAAGCGGATGTACGACGTGACTAAAGCCACTAGATTCATTTTTTGTCACATTAAGGATGTCTGTTTTTATTAATAGTTAACCATCGGGAATAAATAGATGGTTATTTATGGGGTTTTTAAAGTTGTGTTTATCGACGATTCATGATCGATCATAATTTCTAGGGAGTATAAAAATAGTCAAAATATTTAAATACATATTTAAAAAAAAAATTGATTATATTTATAAAACTGAAATGTTTATTTATATTTTTTTAAATTTACGTCACCCAATTTCAAATAATTTGATTACAATGGCTTATAACATACATTTTTTAAGTTTTCATAAGTAATGTCAGTCCTATTAGACCTTACTAAAGTGAAAAACTACGTCACAGGATGTGATCGGGCAAAAGTGAACGATGCAACTTTTTCTAGGTTTAATTCGTCTAATGATTCATTTTTATCTCCTGCTAAAATATTTTTGATCTTGCACATGTATTTCCA
>JAQFZO010000585.1:0-22745 GCA_034695885.1 Geophilus flavus
AGCTCATAAAGATGAATTGGTTTATTGAAGATATTTTTGGATTTTTATTTTAATCTCGTAGTTATTTTTAGACTAATATCTGATAATATTAACCCTTGTTTTGTTCGAGAAGGGAAAAGTATGGAAATATTGTACATTTTTTTAAGGTTTCGTTTAGCGACAGCTGTTGCAAAGGTTATGAAAAGAAACTGAAGAGCAACATCATTAGGATCACTTCCAACATGTTGTCGTTGTGGCTCAACTGTATCAAGTCCCAATTGCAAGATTTTACACACACGGATGTTATTGGTCGATAGAAATCTCCGATTTTCTCTATCCCTTTCATATAACAAAAGCAGCTTTCGTGTCTCAAGTATTTGAAAAACATTTCACTCATTATTATTTTCACTTGTTTACAAAATTCCTTTCGACGAAAGTTAGGGTATTAAAATATACAATACATTAAAAATAGATGAAAGAATGTTAGTCTTTTTGAAAAATGGGAAACAACATCTTAAATTTAATAACTTATTAATGTCTCGACGACGGTTTCGTGTTTTGAACAAGAAAATGCATTTGCGAGTCGGTGTGAGAAATAAATTAAATATTGCGAGGATTTGGAAAATATTTGTTAGTGCGTTAAGAAATTGTTATTAATATTGGTATTTGAAGTTTTACACGAGGTTGATAATATTTCAAGTCTCCCTTATATGGAAAAATAAATAAAAATATAAAAAAAAGTTTATTTTCCTATGGTGTATGCACTGTGGTGAGTTTGTGTATCTTGTAATTTATGGCAAATGTGGTCTTCGAGTGTAAAGCTGTTCATTAATTTAGTTTTACAAGAAAAGGTCACTTAACTCAACCTCACAATAATAAAATATTGTTAGGGATCAGTTTTCTAGCCAAAAATATAAAGAAAATATTTTTTTTTTCAAATTTTAATTTTTTCTTAGAAAATGCACAGTTAAACGAAATGAAATGAGGTGAAAATTTTCATCAATCACCGTTTGAAGATTTTTGGATTAATTTTTCTACTTCCAATGAGGAGGTTACTATATAAATGTAAAACTTTTTTTTTTTTAGGAAGTGCAATTAATCAAATGTCGAATACAAGTGCAAAAACTGTCACGGGGGAAAAATGTCAAAGGCACAACAGATTAATGCAGAAAATACGTTATGAAAACAACGTTCACACATTTTAAAGAAATTTATAAAAAAAAAAAAGTAGTTTACAGCGAACCAGAAAAAAAAGGAACCAATTTCCATAAGAATTAAACTTGAAAGCTATCGACTAGAATTTTTTTTTTCCAATTTCTAATTTTATATGAGAAGCTGTCAGTGTGAAAAAGGGGAAAAGAGAAAAACATATTGTGGGAATGAATGTTAAAAAAAAATATTGACACATTTTTTTTTTTGCAAGAAAAAACTTTAATTTTCGGTGGTAGAATTGCATAAATAAATTGATGATAATGTAAAACATTAAAATAAAAGCAAAATCGATCGTTTGTACACGTGAAAAAAAAAGATACAGTGGAGAAGAGACCATGAAATGATTTAAATAATAATTCAAGCAGCGTATTACAAGTAAAAATAATTGTTTTCCATTGATTACTTTCCCTTCTTTCCAACCTCTTGGCCTTATATGCTAGTCCTAATGGATTTTATTAATAATTTGTAGCTTTCACGAAGGCTCACCACGGTTTTAGACAAGAGGGCTAACAGGTTTACAAGCTGCAAAACATTTTATGGATAGAAAGGTAAATGATGGATGGCCGCCTGCACATCAAATCATCAGCAGAATATTTTTATAGTGGATAAATGTAGCAGAAAATCAAATATGACGTGATGCTTTACAACTTCACAGGTCTTTTAAAATATAGATGGTGCTGATAAGGGATGAGAAAGTAAAGATGCTATTTTCAAGAGGAAGATGTAAAATTTTCATATTTCTTAGAATGTATGTAGCAATCTATAGAAATGACATACAATAGTGATGAATTTGGTGAGTTTGTGATGAAAATTTTCTTTTTTGAATGTTTTTTTAAGAGTTATTTAATACTGTTGAGTGTTTGAGATGAAAAGGAATGGAGTATTTTGTGTTTACCTTCATTAGGTTTACTTAATTAAATATTTGAAATGTTATTACGTTTGGATTCATCAGCAATTCCCTGAAAAAGAAGGTAAAAAAAAAATAGATTCACCTGTTATTTATGACGGCAGTCTCACTCGTAAAATACCTGCCTTTTAATTGCAGGTATGAATCTTTCTTCTGCACAAACCATGAGACAGGTAAGGAGAACTAATTTGTACTAGAGAACTTACCTGCCTCGTTATTTCAGTACATGAGTAGAAAAAGAATAAATATAAAAAAAAGTAGCCATCTTGAGATAAAATTTATTTCACTTACTGCTTCCAGTTTTTTTATCGTTTCTTTTGACGAATTTTTCGAAGTCCAGTGTTCGCGTGTGTTCTCTGACAAATATCGGAGTTTTTTTCTTCCTTTTTTGATTCTGAGAAATTTAAGTTTTTTATTTTTATAATAAAAAAAGAAAATAGAGAAATTGTGATTTCGAAACGATTTAAGAAGTTTGAATACAAAGAAAACTTGTAGCATTGTGTATTAAGAATGCGATAAAAGTTGATAGATAACAATTTGACTTGTTTATGGTTTAAACTCACACGTGACCCTGAAGAGGAGGGAGATTAGGGACAGGCGTAATCTCCTCATCAAATTGGCATAAACTAAAAAGCGTATGTGCGTTAAAGAGAATAACATCTCAATAAGGAACAAATTATTACCACAAGGCGGATAAAATGGCTCTAAGTACATCATAAAATGCCAGTAAATTTTCAATACATTTTTTTAAGGTGAGAAAAAAATGTAATTTTAATTTTTTAAATTATTATTTTGACAACAGAAACACTTTATTAAGCGGATTTTCTTATTTTTTATTTAAGCAGCGTCATTTAGATGTAAATTTTATTTTAAAATTACGATTACCGTATAAAATTTAACCTTCATCTCGAAAACCTTTGCCCCGCAGTGTGAATTTGAAGACCCCGCAGATTGGTTTATTATTAAGTTTGAATAAATTTTTACTATGTATCTAAGCAACCATTTTTTTTGTTATTTAAATTTATGGAATCAATAATTTTAAAACTCCTGGCTAAATTTGTTTGTTTACTTTTATTTTAACGTCTCAAAATTCGTCTATCCTTGGAAAAAAAATTTATTGATCTCATCAACAATAATTTAATCAAAACATAAACTGTTCTGATTTTTGAGATGCAGTTGCTATGGAGATTACCTTTTGTCTCTTGTTTTGAAGGTTTCGAGTCATAAACACACGTGAATTTTTCAGTATACAGACTTTGTAGGTTATTTGCAAGTTATAAATAAAGAAGAAGCATCACCTCTTCTTGTCTTCATACGCACAATTTCAATCAAAATTCTAGTTTCCTCGAAAAAGAGGGAGAAGAAAACTTTAAAGTAAATAACTTGGCAAAAAGAACGTCGTCTTGATAAAATGATGGTCAAAAGTTGGTTATATATTGCCATCAAATATTTGCATTTTTAGTAGTATTGATTTCTGGAAAATTATAAATGTTGCGGCATCACACTGACATTGGAATTATTGCCAGGAAAGACTTAGCACGAAATTAATTGCATCAAAATTCAATAACTTGGCAAAATCCCGGATTCCAACTGTCGGATCTTTAATTCAATAATTTAAATGTACCATTTGCAGAATAAGTCGGTTTATTTGCATCGTATCAAAGCCCATACATTACAAATTCTACTCACTCTCTCTATTTTCGTACATCAATCAACAAAAAAATAACATTTTGCAACTTTAATTTATTGGTGTTTGGTAAAGGTGTATCCGAGTACTTGAAAATTTATCATTTGACAATAGGAATTCATTATTATCTACTCTAAAAATCTTACATCATTTAAAACGATACGAATGCAATTCAAGCCAGATTCAGGTTTAGAATACCTCGACTTTAAAACCTTATCATTTTTGTTGGCGTACTCTTGGAGTGAGATAAGGGGCAGTGGAGGACTTTGAAACAGGAATGAAGACACGGACTCAGATTACTCTGTGACCTCTTGGGATTCTTTCTCTCCTTAGCACTCTTTTTTTTTGCCTTCTCAACAGATGAATCACAGCGCCGTCACCGGAAATGTGGCCAGGAGTAACATTCAACAAAAATGAATTTACTACCATATTGCTCCATGAGAATTCTGCTTCTAGTTATGTATGGGGTTTGCAAGCAAGGAAGACATCCCAAGATTAAATTAAAATGAGAAGAAAAGTGTATTTAAAGTTAAAATTAAACTTCCATATAATAGAGGAGAATTATAAAGTTGACTTTTGAAATAAATTAATCATTAGGATGATAAGTGCAGCAAAAGGTTTTCTTGGATTTAATATTAAATATTTATTAAAGGATTTGCAATAGTTATCTTTAATTTACATGTTTAAGGTAATGTGAAGACTTGCTGTTCAATAAACAATTTCATTAAAGATGGAACAACTCTTGCTACAAAGTTGGAAAAGTTAACTGATCATTATTTTTGAATTTTGTTGACTGAGGCAGCAGTACAACTGGGAGATTCAGATTAATAATTCCTGCGCACAATTTGGAAATTTCCAAGTTACTTCCTTTTCATTGTAGTATATCTACTGAAGGTGTGATGAGGTAGCATGTGATTGATATTATATCTTCCCCCTGCAGGAACAGGAAGAGATATAAATATCAACATGATTTCATTTCATAATCTATAACCAGGAAACAGAAGTAGGTAACTATTGAGTGATAACAGATTTGTGGGTATTGTAAATTCATGTGTATTGCAAAATGTATTGGTAGGAGAAATGTAATCCAATTATAAGAAAGTAATTTTTCCTTTTTCACTTTTCACTATACAATTTTTTTTTTTTAAATTTCTTAAATTGATAATTTAATGCTTTAATTCATGCTATTAGTTTTAAGGAGAAAATGAAGAAAAGAAACGAACCAAGACTAATAAAATTGATGTTATTTTTATATTTTAATTAAGGGAATGTGAAATTGTATGCAAGAAAGGAATAAAGTTGAGTTGGAGAAGAGTCAGAAAGACAAATATCCATTGTATTTCATCGTGTCATTCCATCTGATGAAGGTTATTATTATCCTGAATTGAAGAAAGACCAAATCAACAACTTTTCTGCAAGGAAGCCATATTTTTTTTTCTTATTTTTTTTTCTTGGCAATATAACCTTTTAAAAAGACGCTAGTATTTTTTTTCTCGTGTTTGTTTTAGTTTTTTTTTTCTTGCGTATATTAAATATCAATGCTAGTGCCATACATTCTGCGACACCAAATTGTCTGCATTTTAACACGGTAAGTGAAGAATTAACAACACTAAAAATCGATCAAATGTTTCTACAATGGCCAAAAGACGAGAGGACATGATTATGTAGATTTTTTCATTAATATTTAGTATTTCTATTATGGAATAAAGTGAGTGTGCACGCTTGATACATAATTCTCTCAACCTGACTTCAAAATTTACAAATTACGTTGTCATTTTCTTGTGAATAATTTTTTAAGCACTACTCTTTAGTCAACAGCAATAGAAGTATAATTCCTAATTGATTAAATCACAAGGGCTAAAATAATTAATGACATACGCCACCACAAGCTGAAAAAAAAATGTCCAGGTGGAAAGAAATTGGCAGGTGACAGCTTAGAAGTACAAGAAACTTTGGTCTAAATGAAATGGTAAAATGAATTTGATGTAAAAAAATAAACAGTTTCCTTTTTTCCTCTGTTATTTCTATTTTTAGTTCTGTATAAAATAAATAAGTTTGGATTGGCCTTTATTACATGTCATGAACATGTTGAAATAACATTGGTGTTATAAATTTGATATAATTAGTTTTGCTGCAGCAAATTGTGTGTGCTGAATATTTTCTTTGCTTTCTATTTGATTTGTTGTGGATGTGTGAGTGTACTATAGAGAAGAATTTTCTAGATATTGATCCTGGGGATTACAAATTTCTTCTTTTTAATATTCACTTCAGGTGTAGAGCCTACAAAGCATTTATCATTTTTACTTATACAAATATTTTTACAACCCACCTGATTTTACAAACAAACATATAAGGTTAGTTTAGAAATTCTATTTTAACTTGCACCTGTGTGCATTTCAATTAGAAAACTTCTCATTAAATCAACAAATTTATATAAAAGTTTTTTTTTATCCTTATAAATATAATTGTGTTGTATTGTGTCGTTTTATTATATACCATTGAAAATTTGAAATGCAAAACCAAGTTTCAAATGACTGTATCCTTGTTGGGTTGTGAGTCATACCATTAACCTGAGAACTTTTGGTGTTGAAATTTGCAGTTTTCTTTTATTCATAGAGTCTACAGTATGGTGCTATTTAAATTCTTTTAAATCTCTTCTTGTTAGATAGTAAATGTGTTGATATAATTTGTCAACTGATCTTTTGGTGGTTCAACTGACTCAGGGGAATGGAAATGAGTGTAATTTAATAGGATTTTATAGTTAAACACTTTGTAAATGGAATTGAAATCATGTTTTTTTTTAAACAAGGAATAACTTGAATGTCAAATGAATGAGCAATCAGGCGATAATTTATATTTAAGGAGAAGTAATCAGTGTGATTAACTTATCTATAAATCATAGGAAACACTTGAATCATATTTGTTATCACTAGATAATTTTCGGAACTCCTGTAATGAGATAATGGCAAACATTTATTTTGTTGAGTCGATTGAAAAAATGTTTAAATATTTACAATTCATTTTGCCCCAAAAACGATAAACAAAGTTTGAGTGTTTTGCTGTTGTACGAATTTTAATTAAAGAAAACATTCATTATGAGTAAATTTGCAAAATTTAAATTTGGTGGGAAAAAAATAACATTGCAGACACTCTGTTAGAGAGTATATTATTTTCCTAATTTACCACTAGGGAAAGAAAGACCCCGCCCATTTTGTGACGTCATCGGTTCTCATTCCTTCAACATTGGTTTGCCATTAGTTCGAGCTCGGATAGCCGAGGTGCCGGGTTGACAGAGCGATTTTTGGACATTTTCCTGTAGAAAATCGCTGTTTCTCGACTTTACGACCGATGTTTGGTGCTGGACAGGATCGGTTGAGGTTTATACTTTTATATTTTGCTCCTGGTATATATTTAGACGCCTTTTCCGGGATTTTAGCTCTGTCTATATGAGAGCAATGGCCGGCGTCGCATTTTAGTTGAGATTGTTTGTCATTTTTTGCCGTTTTTCAACATTATAACGTGGTGTTTCGTCGTTTTCCAGTGGATTATTCGACAGTGTATTTTTTACCGATTTTTTTATCACGATTAACGGGTAAGAAATTTACGACTATTTAGTCTTCATTTCCACCCGTGATGATATTGGGCGAAAATTTGCTACAAAAAGCGATTTTGTTCGCGAGAACTGACGATTTTACCATCAATCTTATCAATTTACTTCGATTCACCCCGGAATCGACGAGGGAAAGTCTTCAAACTCCGATTCGCGTCAAACCAGGTAAGAAACGCTTTTTTTTCATCATTTTTTTTTATTTACTAAATTGATTATTGTGGTACCTGTTTTCGGCATTTGTTTTTGCGCATTACCGTTCATACTGTACAATTTATCGATTTCCGAAAATATATTTAAAGCAGACAAATGCCGATTCGTGTAAATCTTATTCACTCGAGAGGATTTTCGTTGTTTGAACTCATTTTCTGCTTTCGGCTCGTCCTTTGCTCGCTTAGTAAAAATATGGCCGACGCCAACTCTCTTCTCAGGGTCTCGGTTAAAACAAACGAGTACAAATTTCGAGTTGAAACATACCTGTTCCTCCGAATATACAACAAAACGAATCTCACAATTTCTTTTTTCGTAATTTACTAATTGTTATTCAATTATCTAATTTTTTTTTGGTTTTAAAAAAAATAAAAGAAATGAATAAATTGTGATAAGAAATTGTTTTGTTTTTAAATCCAGTGATGTATATGTATCGATTCGTGTATTTCTATCATTTGTGTTTGGAAATGGATTAAGGGATTAACCCATGCTTGGAAACTCCTTGTTTATTTTTGTTTGGATTTATTATTATATTTAAAAAAAAATGATTAAAAAAAATTTCAACCTAATGAGAAAAACAGCCGCTGGAAAGCAATCATTTTAATTACATTAAGATAATAAAATGTCAATGTAGGTTTAATTTTTAATGGTGTAATTTCAACGACACAGAAACACTATAAAGAAATATATTTTTATACAATTTTTTTTGGGACTTTATTTATAAACAAGAAATCTCATATTTTCAAAAAAAAATTCTAAAAACCCTCATAAAACATGAAATAAATAAAAATTTCTTAAAAATTTCTTAAAAACCCCTAATAAAAATCATCCCATGCATTTTAAAATAATATGTTTGGAAGCCATTATGCAGATTTTACCCCTAATTTAATTATAATGAAAACTTAAGAAAGAATTTAAATATACCTTAAACTAAACATTCTACCAAGGAAGGAAAAAAAACTGCCATAAAACAAGGCACTTTTACTCCATTAGGCTTAAGACCAGGCCTAAATCATATTCTCCACCTTCTATTCGATTTTCTACTGGAACAGAACAGGTAGTAAAAAGAATGTTTTTGTTCTGAGCAGTCTAATTTGAGACCAGCTGCAATTCTAGGAAGGTTATGCCTTTTTTCCCCAACACCCATTAGCTTTTTTTTTTATTTTTATATTTGTTTTGATCATATTTCAATAACTTACAAAGAAAAATAAGGAGAAAAAAAAATAAACAAAGAATTATACATCACTTTTCAACCTTTTCACTGCATTAAATCAAAGGCATGTGTCTGAAATGGCGTAAATAAATAGAGAAAAATGTTTTTCTTCACTCATCAGTCGCCATTTTTAAAAAAATTTTTTTTTTTAGTATTTTCCCAGATGAATTTTTTTTTTATTTTGTAAGCAAACACTCCTTAAACCCCCAGACTTGTTTGTAAAACACAGAAACACTTGTATGGCGAATAATATTTTATTGAATACAGCCCAGCTCTTGGGTGGTGACCTGTGCTAGGGTCCGCTAAGGAATCAGGTTGCGAGCGAGGGCCCTTTGCAAGTCCCTAACTCGAGACACGCCCACAGAGGACACATGAATCAGACGAGGGGCCAAAAGGAGACCCATTCCACCCCCTGGGGATGCGAGTACAAATGGAAAAATGGTACAAATTTACTGTCTGACAAGATGCTTAAAATAGATGGTAGTCGAAAAACCAAGAACCCGTCATTATTAAATGGGTATTTCGGCTTTGCCGCCCCATTCAGACGTCAGCAACGATTGAGGAAAACTGTTTTACGCGTCAACAATGGTCAAAAACTGTTTTCGGGGGCATTGTTTGGGTCAAGTTGGTGGGAACTAAGTGTAATTCGTACAGGGGGACAGAGTTTGATGAGATTTTGAAAGATTTCTGGAATTTTGGGATGAAAAATTTGGGATTTTATGGATTTTTGGAGCCTGTTAATGAGATTTTCATTATTTTTGAGTCTAAAACCAAGATTTCGGCTTTGTATTTCCGTTTAAATGTCAACAACTGTTGGGAAAATAGTTTTACGCGTCAATAATGGTCGACAATTGTTTCCGGGTCCATTGTTTGGGTCAAGTTGTTGAAAAGTAAGTGTAATTCATATAGGGGACAGACGTTCAGGAAGATTTTTAAGGATTTCTGGGATTTTGTGGTTAAAATTTGGTATTATCATGAGATTATGGTAGGTTTTTTAGTCTAAAATCAAGATTTTGGCTTATCCCACATTCAAATAGTAAAACAGTAGAATTTAGATTTCTCTGTTTTGTCCAATCGTTTGACCATCAGAGTAGCCTCTGGCGACCTTAAACCTCATTATACCTTCCCCACACCTACCAACCTACCATTCAAACGTCAACAACAATTGATTCTTTTAAAAAAAACCATTCCACTCATCAACAAACCTCTGAAACCGTTTTCTCGCCTATTGTTTGCCCGTAATTGTTAAAAAACGAAGCGTAATTCTTAATTCTTAATTATTTCTGGGGTCAGGCAGCTTCACTTCACGTCTATTTTAGACTCTGACATTGATATCATCTCATCAGTTCAGAACAGCCTGTTATTTCGGCCGTCCGTCAACGTCGATGGCACGGCACGTATACCTGTTCGCCTGCCATCATCATCATAGTCGATACCTTTTACTTTTTTACCTCCAACGAGTGAGTGAGTGAGTCGTGGGTGTCGAGTTTGAATTTTTAAACTCTCACCAGCCAGCCAGCCAGCCAGCCAGCCAGCGTGCAATTTGATTTTGAATTTAGCAAACAAAATGGCGAATTTGTTTGTCGATGTGCG
The DNA here is from genome assembly GCA_034695885.1 of Geophilus flavus. NCBI lineage: Eukaryota > Metazoa > Arthropoda > Chilopoda > Geophilomorpha > Geophilidae > Geophilus > Geophilus flavus. The sequence continues at coordinate 10,409 of JAQFZO010000585.1, forward strand.
CCGCCGCCGGTTTGCTCTGATGCCGGGTAATGGAATTGATTACTAGTTATTGCATCGGTCGAAATGGGGTTTTGGGAGTTTGGAAGTTGGATCGGCTTCTCTCTCTGTGTGTGTGGGAAAGTGGGAAATGGAAATTGAAAATTGAAAATGAAGAGAGTTAGTAAAGAAAGGATTTTTTTAATGGTGTATATGCAGGATGTTGTCTTAAGAAGGGGGGAATGGGAAGAGAACACGAGTGATAAGTCGAATCTCGTTATAAGAAAATGGCTTCAAATTGCTATATTAGGATCAAATGGCTGGGGCACGAGGTTTTACATTCGTACTGCTTTATGATGGTTGGTTGGTTGGTTGGTTGGCTCGGCTTGCTTGCTTGGGTGTGATAGGATTTTGATTTCTGAAAAATGTAATTTTAGTTTCACTGGAAAATAAGTGGGTTGGCAAAAATTGTCAAGTTTGAGATTAATTTTTTTTCCCTTTTGCTCTAACTGATGTGAGTTTTGGATTTTTGGTTGTGGGTTTGGAAAATGGATGGTTGTGGTTGAAGGAATGAGGATGAAATGGTGAAGTTATTATTATTTTTTCTTTTTTTGAATTTTTTTGTATTTTGTTGAGTTTTTAATTTGGGTTTTTCATCGGGATTAATTTTTTTTTCTTTCTTCTATGGAGGAGGGCTTTTGAAGAATTTTCAGATAAGGTGTCATCTTTTTTTTTCGAGGAGGAGGGATGGAGGGTTGAGTTGGGTTGGTAGAGAAAGTTTTTTTTTTTTTTTTTTTGTTGAGAGAAAGCGAGGAAGCTGTTATGCTGGGCCGCACACTAGCGAATTGGCTTTGTTGAACGAAATCGCCAGAAAAATCCTAGGTGCTGAATTGTTCAGTAGTGCAACAACACATTGCTATCATGTTAAACAAATGATGACCATTACGGGAAGCTAAACACACTGGAATCTCACTATGGTCACTCACTTGCACATTTTCACTATTATTTTCACCTTTACTCGAAGAACTTTTAGCATTTCTTTTTAATCATCCGCGAGTTTACCCGAGATTACATTTAATTTACTCATATCAGGATAAGAAATATCCAACTATCAAAAGTTTATTGCCAGTGATTGAGGAAAAAATTGGATTTGATGCAAGTTAATTATTATTCTGATTAATATTTCAGTAATCTTAAAAATATCTAATTTTGATTTAAACAAAAAAAAAACTCAGAAAAAATCATTTTTATCAATTTACACGTTTTAATTATTTATTTACACAACTCATTGATAAAAATAAAAATATTTCTGACGTGTGATATGTTTACCTCACCTGCCATTCATAATTTATCACTTCATTCTCATTTATTTTACATAGTAAACTCTGACGACCCCCATATTCAAGAATTCAAAATCCTCATGAGTTTTGGGTCAAAACGGAAGAACCCTCGCGGTTGTTGAATTGAAAAAAACCCTTCACAAAATCCACCATACCCCATCCCATTTTAACGGCCCCCCAATTTCAAATCAACCACCCCCACGGCCCCACGACAACACAAAACAAACACCAATTCCGTACCTACCCTAACCAAAAACCATACAAAAATATCTCCACCCAAATTGGCCACTTCCCGTCACATGACTCCATTGTACACACACAAAGCTTCTGGTTCTATAAAATTAGGCTTAACTAATAACTCATCCACAAATCCAAAAAGAAGCTTATCTCACCCCATTAATTTTTTTCTCTCTCTCTCTCACTCACTCTCTTTCAAAAAATTTTTCACACTCGTAATGAATGATGTCATAATATTTAATTACTTGCACCAAACCAACAACCCCTTTCCCCCACCACACCAAAGGAAAGAAAAAAAAATTCATTCAGTGAGTCATGTGTGTCATTAACTTATCTTTTACATCGCAACATTTATTTATTTGTTCTGGACACCCAAAAAACTAATCATCGTCCAGTGATTGATGTAACATTGCATAGAAAATAAACAACAATATGAGTTTTGTTTGTACAATACTAAAAAAAAAATAGTAAATAATAAATATAAAAAAAAAACAACAGTGTAAGCAATACGTCAGCGATATTGTATCGTAGATTTTCATCGTCGACGAGTCGAAACTCACTTGACACATGAAGAAATAGCTTTTTCTGGATATTTTTTAAGAAAAAAAAATGATAAGATATTTTTTTTTATTTTTTCCCTTCCCTCGAGTATTAACCAATTGAAGACAAAGGCTGCAGAGTGGTGTATGACATATGAGTGGCCATTTTTCTTGATTGGTGGAAGGTAGTAAGATGGTGGCAGCTGTATGTTGGCTGCAAATCTTTTCGCTACTGACTAGTGAGTCTGAGCGAGACCAGATGTGTCACCATGTCTCTCTTTTTGCTTATCTCTCTCGATAATTTATCACTTCGCTGCTAACTTGCTACACATTCCTTTTTCATGTAGCTTGGGAATTTGCTATGTAAATAATTTTTAGGTTTAAAGCTTGTACTACCTTTTAAATCTATCTTTTTTTACTTTTTTTTCCTCCTTTCAACATTTTTTTTTTTTTTTTTTTTACTCCCTTCCCCTTTTCTTCTACCAAAATTTTTTTTTTGGGGGTTTTGGATTTTTTTTTTCTTTCTTAGGGAGAAAAAAGATGAAAATGTGATCAAACTAAATTAAGTTTGAAATTAAATCTGGATTAGATAATGGGATTTTTTTTTTTAAATTTATTAAAGTTTTTATTTCCATATATGGGCATTGGGTTTACTTATAGTTAGGGAGAGGATGGTTATTTAAATAAATATTTGTTTTCTTGCCATAAAACACTGAAATATGTACAGAAATAGTCAAATAGTCAAAATTTTTTGGTCAAATTGGGCAGAATTTCAGAAATCGTAACAAATTTTTAAAAGAAAATTGATTGAAATCAGGGGTAATTTAACAAATCGCAGTTTTTCATAAATTTTCGTCAATTTTGGCCCTTTTCTGTTGTTGATTTCTATCGATTTTCGTCGATTTTCTACAGATTTCCATCGATTTAACCAATCAGCCCTATTTTTTTGGCGCCATTTTGAATTCGATTAATCGATTATGCGAAATTTTAATCGGTTAAAACTTTTATCGATTAATCGTTTGATTAATCGACTAAAGTCCCAGCCCTAGTAAAAATGAATCATTAGACGAATTAAACCTTACAAAAGTTGCATCGTTCACTGTTGCCCCAATCACATCCCGTGACTAGGAACGTAGTTTTTCACAGCATAAATCTTTACTAAGGTCTAATACGACTGACATTACTCGTAAAACTTAAAAATATACGTTATAAGCCATCGTAATCAAATTATTTGAAATTTGGGTAACGTAAATTAAAAAAATATAAATAAATATTTCCATTTTTTGGTAAAAATATAATGTATTTGAATATTTTGGCTGTTTTTATTAAATAACTATCCACTCCCTACTTATAGTAATAAATTTCGAATGTTTGGACACGTAAAGAAAAAAATGAGAAATTATATTTATGAGTCATCCAAGCATGGAATTTTCTCGAAATTCACTTAGCAAATCTTAAAGCCAGTTGTTTGTGCTGAGTTGTGTCTCATGCATCAAACACTTTTATCTTATCTGAGCAGACAAGACAAATTTGGAAAGCGAGGCAACTCATACAGGGGTATTGTTTGAAAAGTTCTAGCTTTGTTATTACAGGAATGGTGGTCGATAAGGGAAATTATCTACAAATTACTGTGTAATCGAAAAGTATAAATAGAAATAAAAACACTGAGCAAGTGTTTTATTTTTTTTTTCTCTCCAAACGGTAGATAAGTAGGAAATTTTTGTTTATTTAATTAGGTAGTTTACTAATTATGGGGGGAGAGAAATGTAAATAAATTGTTTATCACACTGATAAGGGTTTTTCGAAGGTGATTGCGAGAAATCAATCCGTGAGCTCATGGTTAAAATGTGTCCTGTTGACTCATTTGTAAGGAAAAGGAAACTTTCTCTCGTGCTGTGCCTTATCATTTGTTGGAAGGGGTCTGCATCGACTCAAATCCAGGCAAGTTTTGGAGTAGGATTTTTTTCTGTAAGTCTGATAAGAAGTGAAAGTGAAAAAAAAAGACATATCGGAATATGCATATTGTTGAAATGTCAAAAGTTAAAAATGATGATTTAAGCTGAAAGTCTGATTGCCTTCGATTCACTTTTTTTTTTTTTATATATTTATATTTTTATTTTTATTTTTCTATACATGTATAAGTTGAAAGGATGGGAAAAGTGAATAGAGGCCATGTTTGGCCTTAGTTGTTAAACATCTGGTATTTCCACCTGCGTTTTAGCAGAACCGGGTTGAAGTAATGTCAAGGATTCACTCACACACCTGTTAACTCATTAAGAGTTGTGTGAATAAGAGTCAATATAGGATGGGCTGTGAGATTATACTAAGGCTTTTAATAGTACCATGAACAGTTTAGAAAATGATTGTGTAATTTTTATATAATGGATATAATGAAAGTAAAAGGCCCCGAAAAGTGGAAAGTACGACCTGGAATATATACCGAGTCTTATCGAAGACTCCGGTAATGTATACGTGGCTTATGCAAGTCATTAATTTCTGACTTTACTTTAAAAATACATTGGTTGAGATTTTGCCTTAAATCTCTTGACGCCATCTTGTATTTCCATGATGGATTTTTTTGAGGAATATCCTGTAAAACAACAATGAACGACATACTCAACAATTGTTAAAAACAAGACAATCTTCAAAAAATCCGGATTATTTGTGACCATGTAAACATAGTGTAAATGTATGTTCTAGCTATATCTAAACGTTAGTTCTGGTTCGTTCTAAAGTTTGAGCGTTTGTTCCGTTATAGTTTACGAGAAAACGTTATTTGAAAAATGTTGAACCGAAACAGGTCAAAATGAGATTAAGAAATTTTTTTTTTACAAGGATGCTTTCCTCCATCTTGGCCTACAATGTTCAATTTACCTTCATTATTCCAAGGTCTTTCCATTCATGTTGTTTAATTGTTGAAATAATAAAGTGAATTGATATAATAATTTGTTATTATTGTCTAAGTTTGTAACAAAACAGTGGTGATAAAAGTTTTTGATTTGTTGGGAAGGTCCCAAAAACTTGCATTACGTAACAATGATAATAACAATGCACATAAAAATAAAAAAGGAAAGAATAATAAAAAAAAAATCAATAGCCGCATTTAATCTCGATTCTCAGAGTCGCTGATTCTGCCAAACCGGAAGTGACTTGCTTTATTTAAAAAAAAAAAGTAAAAATGCGATAATCTGTTTACAGTTTTCAAAGAATCTCTCATTTTGTCGTTCTGCAGTCGTTTTGACCTTTAAAAAACATAGAAAAATATATTTCACACACACACCTGTTAAAATTTATGAATTAATATTCTCTCTCACACTTCCTTAAATAAACTTTATTTTTTTTTCTGTGTGATTTGTTTGGGTTGAATTATGGTACGCGAGTCTATTTGTTGTTGTGTGTCTGTGGGCTTGATAAATCATATTTTTGTGGAGAGTCCACTCCCAGGGAATGGATGCTATGTTTGGAATGCACACTTGAGATGATGATGGACAGCAGCAACGTATTGTGCTTATATTCTTGTTTACTGGCCATCTACTTCCAGATTGTCTTTTTATAGCACGGAATTTATTCTCCCTTTTTATTTTCTTTATTATATTCCATTCTTTATAACCCCAAATAAAAAAAAAACTCAAAAATTTATGATTAAAATCAATTTATGCATATTTCCTCACTTTTTTTTTTAAAAAAAAAATTTCCTCTCACATATATACAGACACAAGAGAGAATAGTCTGTGTAAAAAAAGAACAGAGTAAATTCTCATGAAGGATCTAGTTGAAGACAATGGTTTTCTAATGATTATTCATGTTCACACTCCATTTGCTTTCCGTCTCAAAGACTTTTGCTGGAAACTTGGGATTTTGCCATCAAGTTGTCTTCATTACTTGCCTGATAAAAGTTGAGTGTAGAAAGGGAAAAAAATTGCAGGGACTGTTGTAGTTTTGATAGGTTTTGTATGTACCGTAATTTGCAAAAGATGGTTTTTGCTCGCATCGCATCTGGTCTTTCTTTTTTTCCTTTTATTCCCCATTTTTTCCTTTCGAGTGTAAATGTTTTCCATAGAAAGGTTATTTCCAAACTTGGTTGTTTGGGTGTGCGTGTGTGTGTGAGAGAGAGGTTGTTTTTATACATGTACATGTTGATGCAATTGTAGTGAAGGCATAAGAAAGGACTTGAAGGATGATTTGATGTATTCTGCAGATAAATTTGATGAAAAATTGAGTACTAAGTTGAATAGGCCATTGAAAAATGCGTTGAAATGTAATGCAATGTAGTGAAATGGTCAAAAAGAAAAAAAAAGTGAAAAATTACTGAGGAAAGAAAATGTGTGAGAAAACCAATTGAGGTGAAAAGAGGATATAAAATATTTTTTATTTTTTTTATTTTCTGGAAAAAATTAAGTTTTTGTATACTGAACTGTGGAAACTTGTTTTCTAAAGGAGGTAGGGTCCATTTTGAGGGGTGGGGGTTGGTTGTTGGGTGTTTATTCTTTGTCCTTGTGAAGTTAATGAGAAAAATGGGCTCTTACTGTCCTGTCAATTAGGGTTATGAGAAGTATAGTTTGTGCATTTTGAAGTAAGAAGGTGGTCTCTGTGTGATGGAGTAAAAAGAGGGAGAAAAAAACTTCCATTCTTTAGGCCTTGTCTTCATTTGTATGCTAATAAGTGGGTAGACAACAAGCTAGGAATTGTAATTCTCGGGAGATGTTGCATGAATTTTTAAAATTTCTTTTCCTTTAAATTTTTTTTTTTCTGGGTGGATTTTGGAAGGGGTGGTGGAGGGAGGTCGTGTTTACAGGTTTTTGATGGAAAGTTATTTCTTTGATGATGAAAAAAGAGAAAAATTTGAAGAAAAGTATAAAAAAAAATTGTTTTTTTATAGTTTTATGCCAGTTGTGAGGCAATTAGTTAAATGAGAAGTAATTGGAACTGTCTTGGGTTTGATAAGAATTTTTTTTTTTTTTTTTTTGGTATTAAAATTAAAATATACACGGGAGTGTAGATATAAAATGTTTATTTTAAAAATTCAAGGTTTTGGCATGGAAATGGAAAGAAAGAAAATAATTATAAGCCTAACAGCCATGTATACTAAAATGGGCACTGAGTAGGATGGTAATTGTATTACCAAGGTTGTTTTTATTATTATTATTATTATATTATATTATAAAAATAAAGAATTTCTTTGTTCTTTAAAAATAAAACACGTTGAAAAAAAATAAAATAAAAATAAAATTTATTCACCATTTAATTGCCTGCAAGTAGAAAAAAGGCATTACATTACACTTACAATGCATATAACTATTCATGCGAATTGCAAAAGTGAGCTAGTAGCCTTGTAATCCAGTTTTCTAACAACCCCGATGGCATAAAAAAAAATTGTGCGAATGATTTCGGTAGCAGAAGAATGGAGGAAGGGACACATATATCATCATAAGTTGTTAATGGAGCGAGGTGGAAAAAAATGAAATGACGGTGAGGAGGGAGTAAAATAATGAAAATGACTGAAAGATGGGTTTGTAAATGAGCCATTTGCAAGTCTAGTGGGCGTGGTGGAAGGTGTTTAATTCTTGAGAAAAACACAAGCAGACATGTTTATGAAACGCAGACAGTTTTTGTGCATTTCAAACAGGTAATGGTCCCAGTCCTGCCTGACTCTGCTTGCAGCATAAATTGGAGATAAAGTGCGCGAGAATAGAAATGGTAAATACATTAGGAGTTTTGTGTTTCTTTTCGTTGCTACGAGAGAGAGAGAGAGACGAGAAATGAGAATACAAGTGTCATTAAACATATAGATATTCGAGAGTGCGGTGAAATTTTATGTGTCTCTAAGATGGCAGTAAAAATGGGAGGAGGAGGTGCGCCAGATGAAAGGGCACTAACCTAGGTGGAATGGGGCATTTTCTGACCTTATCTGCAAGACATAATTTTTAGGAAACAACGCTTGTTTCCTGAACCGAGCCTTCTGAACAACGGTGCAACACACTGCTGTGCCTGATGTCGTTTTATACCGTGTCGTTATGGCTTTGCCTCTCTCTCTCTCTCTCGCTACGGTTCTATGCTGAGACAAAGAACAAAAAAATTATTTTGTTTGTTTTATTTAATATCCCGCGTATTAATCGATTACAACAACAAATTAAATTCCATCCAGTCATTTTCCAATTCAATACTCACGACTTTGGCTCCTGCTCTTGGAAGTCGAGATTCATTTTTCCCAATGTGGATTATAATTTTACGCCAGATTCGAGTTCCAATCGTTGTCATTTGCATCTCCGAATCGTACAAGTGTGATTCAAATTTTTTTAACTGCAGCTTCTCCAAATTTTTCTCTCTCAATTCAAAAAATTGCAGATTAAATATGATTTTGTGACGCGCCATTAGGGAAAGTCCGAAATTACCCAGAAATCAGTCTTATGCCGCGCACTAACTGCAAAAATCGAATTTTTCCCGTGGTTAAATAAAGACCCGCGCACAATTAGAGGATTTACGGTATTTTATTTTATAGGCGATGGTTAAATGGAATTAATGCGTCGTAGGAAAGTTTGAATTAATGTAAATCGAGTGTCTTGTGTGTTGTTCTGTTGGGTTTTGACTAGGAATTGTTGATTTTTGTGCGTTCGGTGTTCGGGGGCCACGTTTTCGAATGAAAAGCCAAGCGATGAATTGTTTGGATTAATCCTCGGATGCAGTTTGCGTGAAAATCTTTGATATGTTTATAATGGAAGGATGCAAAAGTTCATTTTTACGGATGTTATACACCACGAGTCTGTGCTTTTGTTCGAGGGCAGGGATTCCAAGGATTAATGGTGGATGATGCATTATGGGTGGGATGGGATTTGCACTAGACATGGGTGGAGGATGAGCCGTACCCGAAGGTGGGAATTTTGCCTTATATGGTTATTTAACGCTGATGGTGGGGCAAAGTTCAATAATTTTTAGTGAGAGAGAGAGAGAAAATATCAAAGTTGAAGATTATCTACTTTTGTAATGGAATGACCAGACGTGGTGTGGTGAAGAAGGAAGGAAGGGGCAAGAGGGTGTTTGGGGTTAAAGTGTGGTCTGGTTTTTGCTTTTTACCACTGGCATTCGAATGTCCAGATGTTGGAAAGACAGATATGGATCCCTGCAATGTCCAGTCTCGATTTGTAATCGAGATTTCTGGGAAGTGTCGAAACATGATTGTCTTTACTGCAGACTGCACACATTGAAGTGTTGGAATGATGCTGCTGGGGACTAGATTTTTCGAGGAGGGTTTGATGACAGACCACAGGTCAATCATTTTAATGAATTTCTGCTATGAATTTGTGGAATTATGCTCATGAGTCACGAGGATGGGGAGTGTGATGTTGCCGTGATCAATGAGAAAGAACATTGTGGATGTATAGTAAGAATTGTAAGAAATAAGAAAATAGTGAAATAAATAGTGAATAACTCTAGAAAATGGAAAGAGACTGAAGAAATTAGTAAGACAATAGTAAGAAACAGAAAATAGTAAAAATTTGTATTGAAAATAGTAAGGATCTGTAGGAAATAGTAAGAAACTGTAGAGAATATTTTTAAAAAAAATAGTAAAAATCAGAAGAAAATAGTAAGATACTGCAGAGAATATTAAAAAATAGTAAGAAACTAAATTAGAAAATATTTTAAAAAATAGTAAGAAACTAAATTAGAAAACATTTTAAAATCTAGTAAGAAACTGAAGAAAAATAGTTAAGAAACTGAAGAAAAATAGTAAGAAACTAGAAAATGTTTTAAAAAATAGTAAAAAATCAAAAGAAAACAATAAGAAAATAGTAAAAACACAGGAAAATACTTCATTGATCGACCTTGTACCTAATGAACTACCGTACTTGGAATCTAACCAATCAGAAGCAGTTTACAACGTTTACTCTCCCCTCGCCATCGTTTCTACGTTCCTCGGTTAGTATCGCGAATAGATCACGCACTAACTATTACGAATCAATTAAAATACCTGCATTTCACCATTTCTCTTCTTGAATATTTAATTTCCAACTCTCCCTAATGACACAGCGGCTACTGCAACACAAATACACATTACACATCCTCCCAATATACTAGCACTACCTAATTACTTTTTTACATCCCTTCCATTCGTCTACTTTAAATATTACCTATGCAGTGTGAACCGAATTTCTCCTTGTTTACATTCACACGAATAAAATAATAAAAACTCGAAACCAGTGTTCTGAAACTACCTAACAACAACTCAACAACCTTGCACATACTGAATGCCCCATCTACTTAAAACAAACGAAGGTTAAATCTTTGCTCTTTGCATCGTATCATTTTAAAACCATCCTTTAGTCTTAGCTTAGATAGAATTAAATATCAATTAAAACAGCTCAAATTGTGGTTATTAAACCATACCTTACGGATGTTATAATTTTTTCCAGTAGACTCATTCCAAGTAGAACGTCGCGACCATGGACGGATCCAGGAATTTTTCCAAGGGGGGCGATTTTGGAAAATTTTCCGAAAATTTGTCGATCTGCTTTTAAAAATCTGTGTGTGATTACTGAAAAATTTTGAATGATTTTGTGATGATTTTGGAACGGTTTTTTTGAGGATTTTGAATAATTGTGATGGTTTTTTAGAAGATTTTGAATGATTTTTTTGAAGTTTTTGTGATTTTGTAAAGATTTTGAACGAGATTCCGAGGATTTGTACGATTTTTTGAAGAAATTGAACGAGTTTGTGAGGCTTTGAACGAATTTTTGAAGAAATTTAATAAGTTTGTGAGTTACAAACTCTTTAAATTTTTTCAAAAAATTGTTCAAATCCACACTATGTTCCAAATTGTGACTTTGTGTAGATTTAAACAATATTTTGATGATTTTTAAACTATTTTTAAACGATTTTTGAAAATTTTGTAATTCTCTGAAGATTTTAGGGATTTTTAAGCTGGCTCTGCCCCTGAATCTGCCCATGCAAATGGGCAATTGAAAAGTTATTGAGAAAACATAAAATTAATGACTTAAACTTCAAGTTATTAAGAATAAAGTCTTGCAGGAGATTTGGGTCAATTTTTATCCTTTAGGAAATGTGGTAATATTGATTACTAGCTCATGGTTCCTGATCAAGGAAATGTAGTGGGAGTTTTTAAAAAAATATAAAAAATTTTAAAAAAGAGAAAATTGTGTTGGTAATGCGTGTCATGATGGAAGCAGGACATGACACGTTAGTTGGGAAGGAAGTTTTGGTGCAACTGGGTTTGACCTGCCCCTGACCAGAGAGATTTGATCACGTGGTATTTCCCCTTCACCTTCTGCATCCAGAACAGTAGAGTGGGATGTTGGAATGTTTTTTTCCTGTATGTAAATCGCAGGAATTGGAACAACGGGATTATACACATAAAAAAGCTTTTTATCCTTTTTTATCATAATAAATAGGAAGAGGATGATTATTTAAAATTAAATAAATATTTTTTTGTCGTAAAATACTGAAATAAACAGACAAATAGTCGATTGTTTGTAAAATTTTTGGAATTTTCTGTCAAAATTTCAGTTTTTTTGCAAATATTTTATAATTTTCTACTTTTGTGGCTATTTTTGTGCAAAAATTTTGTAAAATTTAGATTTGGGACTTATTGTTTTATTTCATGGTTTAAAATGCAAAAATTTTGCAAAAGAAAAAATGTTGCAAAATGTTTACACAATTTTTGCAAACTTTTTTGCAAAAATTTTTTATTTTAAATATAAATAAATATTTGATATTTTTTATCCAAAAAATAAATATTTTGTAGTTTTAGGCACTAAAATATTTCATTTTTACTAAATATGCAGTGCTGTAATAAGTAAGTGACTAACGGGTTAAATGAATGAAAAAATAATTATATGAAGAAATCCTTGCTGTGATTTAATAGGATTAATTTTACTTGTGAAAACTTACAAATGTGTTGTAAGCCATGTTATTAATTTTTTTTAAATTGTACCTATGATTATGGATGAGTTAATAATTGAAAACGTGATGTATAACAGAATGCAGTACATAAATAAACATATAATAAATAATAAATAATAAACATATTTCACATAATAAATATATTTCAATTTTTGATAAATATAATAAATGTTTTTCAAATGCATATTTAAATATTTTAGTATAGTTTTTATTAAATAATTATCCACTCCTTAATAATAAATAAAATAAAAGAAAATAAAAATTGTTAATAATTGAAAATGTGCAAGGGCGGATCTTGGGATTTTTTCAGGGGGGAGGGCAGCGATTTTG
>JAQFZO010000586.1:0-22743 GCA_034695885.1 Geophilus flavus
TAGAAATAGAAGTGTTTTTGTCACTTTTGACGTCACAACTTCTCTCGATACATGTATTAAAGTAAGAAGATGGAAGTAGGTGGCGTCTGAAGTGAGAGAATTCACTTCAATTCCTAAAATTGAAAGTGACTATTGAATTCTAAGTTTAAATTTTCCTAAGTGAAATTTAGTAATCATGGATTTAAACTTTAGCCACTCTTTATTTAATTCCAGCTATAGCTTATAGTCACTTTAAACACATACAATTTAGACTTTTGTATTTCCAGGGCATTTCAGGACAATATATTGAAGTTAACGCGCATTTGAATAAGTTTTTTGGTGAATCAAGAAAGCAGAAAACACAAAGTTCTAAATAATAACAATTTGTCATGGCATTAAGATGTTTTACTACTGTACTGTGTAGCAAACGAGGCACCAATTTCTGTTTGTCCAATTACTCAATCACCTATTGAGGTTTACTGTCACTTGCCCACTAGCCTAGCAGTGGTGTTGTTGTGTAGCGTAACCTACTTGCTTGATGAGAGCACGCACCTGACACCACATAATTGATAAATTACCAGAAGATAGAGTGGCGCAATACGCAAAGGAATTCATTTGACTTATTGTGTATAAAAAATGGTGATTTAAATTTGATATGGGTGTGGTTAACTTGTAGGTCAACAACCCCATCAATGTACACCTTAAGAGAAATCGTTAAAGGTCAAACGATCATTATAGATAGATTTTAATGCATTGTTATAAATATTTGGTGTGAATTGTGTGTGAATTATTATGTTTTTCATATTTACACATGAATTAATTGGTTAGTAAAGTGTAACTTAAATATGGGATGTTTGTGTGAGTGCTTGAGATCTATTTTGTAAGATGTAAGTATGTTAGGAGTAAACTTTGCACTAAAGAATATCAAAGAATGAATTTTGACTTGAATAAACTAAAGTTTAATGAGTAGCTGATAACTTTTACATGATACTCCATTAGTTTCATATAATCAAGTCATGTAATATGACGTCGTACACAAAAAAGTGTACAGACGTTACACCAACAACTTGCAAGACACTTAAGAGGTATAAAGTTTATACCAATTGTAGATAAAGATTAGCAGTAGGAGAAGCAGTTCAGTTGTATTTCTTTTTCACAGTATTTTTTCAGTATAAAATAGTCAGTTTGGGAAACTACATCAAATTTGCCATGCTTTTAATTTTGCACATTGAATTAATAATTGTTATTCAGTGTTGACAGATAATGACAGCAATAGCCATTGGGGCCTGAACTGATAATTTCACTTTTCACCTTTATTTATTTACACAGTCACCTTTTGGCTTTGACTTTGGGCTTTCCAACAGCGAAATCCGAATGTTCATTAGCTCATGATGAGTAATGATATACATGCGAGGCTTAGATTTGACACTGCATAAACTCTTAACTATTGTTTGCACAGTTTTGGCAGATAGCCTCTTAAGCTAGGTTTACATCTATTGTGTCATATGTGACAGTTACATTATCCACGAATTTGGTTGTTTTTGTAAAAATTATAAGACGACACGTCATTGGTTGCCTTTTATTGCATAATGTTTTGATAAGCTGCAATATCTTTGGCTCATTCTTACTTTACTGCTTAAGTTGACGGGCAGAACACTTAAAAGTACTATACCGATTTGCACCAAACAAATACACTTCCCAAAACATTACCATTTTACTCAAAGAGAGTGGTCAATAACAGTCTGGGGGAAGTTTCCGGTGACAAAAGGGATTTGTTCCTTTTGATTTATTTGAAACCAACATATGTTAGATGGAATAAGGTTGATTGTTTGTTAACTTGAGTTATTGCTCGTATTATATATTTTATTAGTGAATTATGTAGACTGTGTGGGTGAAAGGATTTAGACTTGAGATTTTGTGAAAACCCAGAAGCGAAGAAAACTCGATGATTGATATTCCCTTCCTCCCTCTGGTGAATACTTTAATCCAGATTTATGATGCCAGTCCTTAGTAATAATAGTACTATTATTAAATTTCTCTTACCATCACTTCCTAAATCATCACTCATAAAAATTTATTTAAAGTAAAAATAGTTACTCGTGTTCGTGGCGCAGAATAGTAATCATTCAGCGATTGCGAAAGCGAGCAAGGCAACACTGCCATCTAGTGATGAGACGCGACAACTATTATGCAACCAAAAAGAAAAAAAATACATTTCATCAATTAAAATCCTGTTTAAAATTTATAATAAATAAAATAAAATTAGAAAAAATGTTGTAAATGTATAAAAAGGACATTTTAAAAAAAAAGTGAAACGTTGACACAATTTATGTCAAATTCCATTTAAAACTTCCATTTAGATTTTTTTTTATGTTTGAAATCCTATAAATAAATTTTTTCTTCTAAATTCTTATTAAAAGTTTTTTACATCTCCGAATTAGATTACGTACGACGTCAATAAACATTACCGTCTGTCAGAATACAAGTAGAAACGAATTCAATTCAACGTTTGTTGCTTTGCCACATGTCCAAAATGTCATACACGATAATTTACCTACCGAGTGAAATATTTAAACTCCATCTGCGTGTAAATAATTCACGATTGGGATACGCCTATTTCCCTACTGACAGATTTCAAACTTCCAACTTTACATCAGTATAACTACTTTAACACCTTGTTCCTAGTTCTCACCTAATTCGCTGCTGTGCATTGATAAAGCGTTTTTGAACGCATGATTAAAAACCGTCGCTTCCAATTTTTTTTTTAAAATACGAAATTATTTGATTAATTTCTGTCTACTCAAGTGTGAAATCTAGTTAACCATTTTATTAATCGTACGTACGGTATTCCCATGAGAACAAATAAACTAATCCTTCGTTGCGTGGCAATAAATTGAGAGATAAATTTGGAATTATTTATTTTTAGTCCCTAAAATCAGCGAGAATTTATACTTTTATTTTTTTAGTAAAAGATGATATTTATCATATTTTTTATGCAAATTTTTTTCTCTGTGTATTTTAAATGTAAATATAGCAACGGTACATGTAGGATCATCGATTTTTGCATTACGTTTAGTTCCACTGACTGTCACTAGAACCAGTCACTGTCAGATGACTGCTAACATCCTTAGTAAACGGAGATCCATAAAAACAAGAATTACGTTATTCATACATTATCAATGAGTTTTGCACGTTTTTTCAATACAAAACAAAAAAAATTTATTTTCAAAATAATTTTTTGACACAAACCGTAAAAAATAAACTTTATTGCAAAAATGGCGGTTAATATTTACAAAAGCAAACATAAAATCAATCGTACGTATACAACATTTATCAAATATAAAAAAACGACGCAGTAAACATGAATTTTATTTTCAAAAAAAAAAATTACTCTATAAACTAGTAAACTCTAACAAGAACATCATGAATCAATGGCGCAAAAGTAAAAAAGTAAAACCGTCAAATCGAATATGAACCAAAAATTGACACGTGACGTACGTATTCCCAATTTCCCATAATTCCTCTCCTTTATGCAAACCGGCGCACAGTACACAGCTCAGCTGCCCCAGTTTTACCTCTTGGGCTTCCCTGCCGAACTCCCCTGCCTTGCAGTGAATGCGGCCGTGGCGGTGCTTTTGCTGCTAGTTTCTGCACATGACGGGCGCCAACTGATGGACTGCAAGGGGCCTTGAGATAGAAACGTGTGGGATTGTGGGATTGAAGGATGGCCGACGTAAAGGACTATTGCTGACTCGGAGCGAGAGATAGGGGGTCGGGGTTTCAAAAACTCATATTCCAATTGGGGGGGCCAGGAATCGGAATTCATGTTGCTCACCTCTATCTACATGCGCAAGCTGCCTCCTCTTGATTCGGATGAACAGCTGTTGATATCGAGAGCGCGGTCGTGCACGGCTTCGAAGCTTCGTTTGAAATGGCCACGGTCCACTTGACACCAAATGAGTGGCGTTGGAATGGAGGTGACCACCAAGTGTGGATCTACCCACGACCAAAGTTTGGACAAGCAGGAGAAGTTGTTGGAGAAGATTTACCACGTGCTGGTATGTACGTTGCCTCGTATTCCTCATTTATAGGGGCGTTTTGGGGAAGGTGTGAAACGGGGGTCGACGCATGCAAAGAAAAGGAAAAAGAAAAAAAATAAGGTGTTGTTGCTCATGGCAACAGGTGTGGGAATGCGAAAGGGGTTGGGTGATGTCGAGGAGGAACGGATCGAAAAGTATTGATTCGTCTGACGTTGGCAATTGGATTGGGAAGTGATGGTGAGGGAAGGAGTTGAACTCTGGATGGGAGATAAAGGCCGAATTCCGGGTGTTATGTGGGGTTAAGCGATTTGTTGTTATTGTTATTATTTGTTCCAATTTATGATCTGTATCTGTGTGTGCGCATCGATTTGGTCAGTGAATTTTTTGGTCAACAGGAAATGTGATTTATTATGTATGGTGTTGGTTTTTTGTTTTTTCACAAAATAGGAATTTAATATTTTATAAATTTAATATAGTAAATAGGTCGGTGGATTCCGTGTGATTATTTTTTTAATTATTATTTTTTTTTGGGTTAGAGTTGTAGACTAATTAACGATTTTTAATGATTTTAATAATTGTGTGGATTTTTTTTCTCTTGGAGGAAAGATTTAAATTTCTGCTTTAATCACCAAACTAGTGCATTTTCAACCCATAAATTTCCTTTTAAGTTAATTAACAATGAGTACATATTTTTTTAGAAGTTTATTTTTTAAAAAAAATTTAATTCTAATCCCTTAAGATCTTAAATGAATTAGCAAAAATAGCCTTAGCATTTTTCTTCGTTTTATCATTTCCTGATTACTTTCTTTCTTTGAATTTTTCTCAGTCAATATTTCTATTTTTTCCTTAAAATTAATTTTTTTTTACCAAAACAAAAAAATTTCTAAAGGAAAAAATGACAAAAAAGAAATAAAAATTCGTTCGCGTCTAAAATTTCAAGTTTTCAACTACACTGAAAATGACAAAAATTTTTCCCACTTTTTTATTTTTTTATTTACGATATCGATTTTTATTTTATACAGAAGTGGAAAATTGTTAGTTTGTGTTTGCGTTTGAAGACCCAGTCACGCAATTTTCGATGTCATAATACCGACATAAATTGATAAAGTAAAGCCTCGTACAATAAAAATATAAAGATAAAAAATCAACCAATATTTACGAAACGAGATGAAAAAATAACAAGGCTTAACGAAATCAGATTTAATCCCATAAAATCCACACAAAATACTCAATTATTTAAACTTATTGGAACCCAGCAGCTTTAACATTGGTGTTTTTTTTAAATGTTTGCTTCGTCTTTTTCTCACCAGGTGGAAGTTTGTCATATTCTTCTAAGTAGGGATGCAGTTCGCGATTTGTTTCCATAGCAACCCATTTTCAAATTGTGGTGTGGGAAGAAATACATGGAATAAAATGTCAGAAAATTTCTGCTCAATTATTTATGGGGAGAAAATAGTTTTCACCAATTTATTTTTCATCCCACTGCTCCGAAATGGGTTACCTCCAAAAAAATACGAAATTATTCATTTGTTTACAAAGAATTAATGCTGGTTCGCCACGCTTGAAAGAAAAGGAAACCAGTGAAATGTGACGCAAGTGTAACATTGGATTTAAACTTTAATGTCACACTTCTTTGTTTTGGCATCAATTTGAATTTAATAGCCAGAAAGCATCATTTTATCTTTTTATCAGGTGATTACCAATTGATTTTTAACTTTTTTGCTTATTTTGCCCATTCACATTCTTAAGTGCACTAAATCCTCGACTTAGTAGAGAGTTAGCGCACGGAGGTTTTGTGTTATGTTATTGCAATTCCTTACAGTTATAAATAATGTAAGGGACGTAAAATGGTGTTTGTGCAGGTTTTTCGTTATAAAATTACACTAGAAATAAAGGTGGCGCCAGAACAAATCCTCACGAAATTGCTAAATTGTGAACAAATCCCCACGCTTTGCATTACGAAGCAGAAGCTAGTAACAGAAAGTTTTTTCATTGGTTCTCCTTTTTTATAAATAGTGTAAGAAAGTTAGCTATAATTTAAAAAGTCAAAAAAACAGTTAAAAGTTGTCTTAGGTAAAAGCATATGAAGGGTACAATTGCAGAACAACGTTTCCATGTGGCAGGAAGATTATAACTCCTATCGCCGAAGTGCATGAGTCCGAATATCCATGTCCCAATGCTTGCAAATGTGTGCAACATTGCGAAATTCGTGATCAGTAATCAGTAATAATTGCAACACCGTTTCGCATGTGGTATGGTGATTCGAATCCTCTAGATGGGCAACTGCAACGGTTATGTACTTTTGCGAGAAATGCGATTTTCTCATGGTTGCGTGCATTTGCGAGCCTCGGGACATAGATATTCAAAGTCGCCAAGATGAGATGATTCAGAATCACCCTACCACATGCAAAATGGTGCGTTATGCAATTGTATCACATAAAGTATCTATTTCCGTACAGTAGGTACCCCTATTTCCCGCATTTGGCAGTGAGCTCAACTTAGAAATTTAATTTATTGTTTATTTAAGAACTTGTAGGTGTGTACAGTAAATGTCGAACTCACAGCTTAGTGCCTGAAACAAATGTACAGATATTTGACTCGACAGAAGACACCTTTATTTACGGTGTAGCAATACCATCCATTAACATCACTTTGAACATTAGATGCTACTAGTATTCCCAGTAATCAGACGCACAACTGATTGTGTCATTGTCAGTTTTTTTTTGCTTCTAACTCAAGTGCAAGTTGTCTTGATGGTGAACGTTTTTAGCACTTACTTGTTACTGCAAACAAAAATACAGTACAAACCAAAAAATGTGGCTGAGAATCGTAAAAGAGAATATACCGTATAGAATGTATACAGTAGCTTACAAGTTAGTATGTAATTAATTAATTCACAGTGGAACAGAGAAGCACATTATAACTACGGAGACTAAAGTAGAAATTTTGACATTCTATTTAAGCACATGTGACTTCTTGAGGAAAAACAGAGCACACAAACAAGCATGAGTGGGAGGAAGAAAATCAAAATTTCAAGAATACTTTATAGTAGTAGTCTTGCAGTTTCCATTCCACTGCACAACTAAATACAGACGGCAACAGCTAGATTACCACCACTTTGCAAACGTCTTCTTTGAATTCCCTAAAACCCAAAGTAGTCGTATAATTTTTTATGGGGCAAAGGAACCTCATGCGTTTACATCATTTACTACGATTAAACATGCAGCTTCCATTCCAAAACTTACGTGATTAGTTACTATTTCCACAACAAAATGCTACACAAAAAAACAACAAAAACAATAAAATAATAATTGCAAACACTGATGAATCAGATAAGAAATAGTGATATGATGAATTTCATTTGCCCCACCAAATAATTCACAAAAACGCCATTAAGAGCTGAAGTGGTTTTGACAACATGTAATTACATAAATTTTATTTTTTTTCTCTCCCACCCAAAAAAAAAAAAAATTCATAATTCATTTTCCCTAATTACAGTATTCCCTTTGAATGTGTGGTAAATAAATTGCATGAAATTGCGTTAAAATTTCACCCGAACGAAACCAATAACATCATTTCATCTTCATTTTTTTAACACCAACTTTATACTTATGTAAATATTTTACACAACTTTTTGCCCTTTAGTCTTGTCGCTGTAGAAAAAAAATTAAATTGAACCACTCTTTGCATGCTAATCCCCCGCGATCCATTTATTACCCATACCACGTCACTCTTTATTTTTTCCTTCCCCATCTCGATCTTGACTATTTAAAGCTGTGCTCTCGACTACAGTTTTATGTGCCTTGTCGAGAGGTGGCGCGACTGTAACATGCGGGGGCGAGTGCGGGGGATTTTACGACATGAATCCATCAGTTTGAGAACCTATTTTGACTGATGTGGGAAGAATGTTAATGAAGACGTTACGGCGGATGAAAGATGACAGTTTGCCATTTTGTTTTATGGGCCAACGTGACGCCTTTATGAGGTGGGAAACATCCGCACATATCGATGGAATCGGGATTATAGAGACTGTCAGATGTGATTTATAACTGAATCGAGTAATCCACTTTTTCACGACTTTTTGCTGCATCCCTTGACCTTTGAATGGAGCAAAAGGGGAATTCAGGTCATCTCGATTCAAATTCAATACACTTTGGGCTTTCGCGGCTGTAACAGGGTCTTTCGGTATTCAGATTTAAAGGATTCTTTCAGGGTCGGCGCTAACGCAGCAGGGGATGAAGGCGTCTTCCGCAAACGTGTTTCGTGTGGAAATTTCAAAAGCGGAAATAAAATAATCAAGGTTGGGTTGTTTGGAGTCTACTTGTTGGAAGATGAAGTTTTTTTTGTTTTTTTTTTAGTAATGGGCTTTTTAAAGGCATTTTTATTAGGATTTTTTCTTGAAATGTTTTGGATTTTAAAAGAAGAAATGGGAATGTAAGTGGTTTCTCATGTTTCATGCACCTGACGTGTATGACATTTTACTTTATATTGAATTTTATTGGAATTATATTGAGAATATTGCTGTGGACAGCTTTGAGGGATGTAAAGGTCAGTGTATAATTTGATGTTCTGCTCTGTACGTGTGTATGGTGGTATCTAGTTTCAAATATTCGGATATGTGCGACAGGCGATAACTATTCTGCCACAAAATTTCAATTTTCATTCAGTTGTGAATTGACTCTATGCTGTACAGTATAAAAAGCGCGAAAGAGAAAATAAATCGAAAACGTATTCTTTTACACTCACAAAACAGTTCTCCCTATTCTTGTGTATAATGTTCAAGACATCTGTATATCTGTTTGTTTGTTTGTTTATCTGTCTGTCTGTGCAGAAGGGCACAGGTCAGACCACAGGCAAGAGATAGGAGATTTTATGGTATCGTATTTAATTAAATTCTGTAAAAATTCAAATCATTTTCGTGGATTTCTAAGTTATCTGTATTCATTGTACTTAGCAAATGAGAATAATTTTTGATTGGCTAAACCGATTCGTTTTGATGCAATGCAACCAATGACTGGGTATCAGTATTACGTAACATTGTGCGTTCCATAACAAAGTTGTTTATGACTAATATTATTCGATCTGTAAATGTGTAGGGCCATTTTCGAAAGACTCTCATGAGAAAGATTTAGAAAATGACTTTGTTTTTCAAGAATTTTCAAAACTCCCACACACGGTAATATTTCGAAAACATGTACAGTACTCATCTCACATATACAATGGGCGGTATGATTAAAAAGAAGCATTTACTATAAAGTAAAAAGTAATAAACCCATTGGGCGGCACATATGCTGAAATGTATGGATAAAAATTTTAGGCCATGTGTTTGCTTTGTTAGAAAAAGCTTTTACTTTTTACTTTAGAGTAAATGCTTCTTTTTAATCATACTGCCTATTTGCTTACAATTTTTATTCATACATTGCAGAGAATTTACCTCAAAAACATGAAGAAAAAGCACTTGCTCCTTTTTAATCATATCACCCAATGCCTATAGATTCTCGTTTCTATGCTCAAAGCATTCATATTTCTCTGTTAGGCTTATGTTCATCAAACATTCGTAAATCGTAATACTTTAATTTTTCAACTAAAGTACAGCACCGCAACTTTCTTGCTTTGGTGCCATGATGGTGTCATTAGTCATTTGTTTCACTACATGTCAGGGGAAATTCCAAAATTATGTGTTCTTAATGTCTCTCCAAGGGGACTCATTTGAGAAAAATATCTTAATGACCCCCTTACATGTGGGAACATTAAGAATAGGGAGCAGGGAGGGGTTTAGATCAGTAAACTGACATTTTTATCACTAAGTTTATATGATGAGATTTTTTAGGACTAATCTGTAAAACAACAATAACAACAATTAACAAAAACAAGATAATCTTCAAAAAATCCTGACAAAATGACATTGTGATGTATTAAATCACATCTGCTTTAAATGGGGTAAAGGTTTTCATCCACCGATTGATTATTTCCTTCTAGTGGCTTTACCACATTCTCACAGAGTGGGATGACAATTTTCCTTACAGAAAAGGTCACCAAAAAATAATCAATGCAGTGTTGTATTCGAAAAATCCATTTTCTCTGGTGATAAAGTTCAGTAGAATTTTTATAAACGATGTCAAATCCAAGGATTTTCCAATGTTTCCAACAACAACACACATCATTGATCCCAAGTCCCCCGACTTTCGATGTCCACACCATAAAATTCCTGACTTCACAGCAACCGAAAAAAAAAATCACAGAAAGACAACTTTTTTTTCTAACGCCTTCTTTATCCTTTCACCCAATAACTTTATTTCCCCTTCCTAAATATAGGGAAAGCAGTCTTTTCTCCCTTTGGGAAATTGGTCTTCCCACATCCAAATGAAAAACTCGCCTCCCTATAGGGCAAAATAATGTTCCTTTATTCTTTTTCTGACTGCTGGACTCCTTTCTTCTACATAATAGATAAATGCTACACTAGAAACCCTTACAACTGAATCTTGCATCACAAAAAAACAACCATTATCGAACCATCAAACAGTAGAAAATTAAAATGTGACTGTCAATCTCAGCACAATATTGTCTAGTCCAAATATCTGGAAACCAAATAGAAAAAAACAAACAATAATGTGCGTTATCCATTATGTTTGCACAGCCATGACGCCAGTAATGACTTGCTATCTTGTGATTACCTGCGCATTCTTCATAAATAAATAAACACCATTATTGTGTTAGCAAACGCGTATATGCACGCTACATTTGTTTTGAAAAACAAACGCAGCCACATCCATCATTTTAATATCTCTAATTTCGTCCAATCCTAATTCAGTTAATTCCCAAATTGATAAACACCTTAATTGATCATTGAACCGTCCATTAATTGAGTATTCAAGGTTAATCGTCACGTGATTGCACCTTTTATTGACTTTACCTAATTAAAAGTCAAATCCATTTCCCAGCATTCCATCTTAATAGTCCCATCATCCATCGATTATTCGATAAAAAAAGAATTCAAATTCAAACCCGTTCGTTGCTGCAGAAGAAAAATTTCACTCCTTCTCTTACTTGACCCACGGCCTTACCTCTACCTCTTCCCTCAGCCCAGCCTCTAGTTTCCAAGCAACGGCGCTACGTCACAAAAATGCCTTCTCTAAACGAATAAAATTACAATTTTAATAAAGAAAACGCCTCTAGCATTCTCCTTTGATCGATTATGACTGTCAAACGCGTAATCCGCTATGTTTATTTTACAATTTCACTCAATTATTTACTTCGTTACCTTTTGAAATTTTTCCCCAACCTGACACATGCCTACCTTTGGCGCCAAAACTCAATAATTCAGGGTTGTGTCGATCGATTGGTTTGTTGCGTGACGTCTGTAGTGACGTAACCGACGAGCAAAGCAGTCGATGCTGTCGGCAGATTCGGCGCGGTCACATCGCAGGACTTTATACCTGTAGTTTGTTAATTTTTATTTGCTTCGGTTTCTTATCAACCGGATTAGAAGATGGTGAGTAGATACGATAAGATAAGGGGATGCGATTATCACTCGAATTAAGTGTCTCACGTTTACTACATATTTGGTTGGTTGCCAAATGATGCAGCCCCCGATTTTACCCTTTTCTGCCGTACACCGAACCGACCGGGATTGACGTTGGCTCCTTGCCCGATTGGTTTGACCTGTTGGTCGTACGTTTGATGTCGTATCATCCGATCCATTTAATGCATACTTAAGCGCATTATACTCACGTGTGTTATGCGCAGTTTGTTGATTGTTCTCGTTGTAAAACAAATAGATTAAGATGTTTTTTTGTTTACGAAATGAGTGCATCGATTTAGGGAAACACCTTAAAAGGTCATTTAAATTTCCAATTTAAATTCGAGCTATAAAAAAAAAACTTTTATACTTACCGTGCATAGTGATGTCATATCTATACACAACAACAAAACTCAAAAGTGAAAATGTCAAAGTTGACAGTTTTTGAGGGAGATTAACGTTTGGAAGGAGAATTAAATTTTCAAGAAAACAATTTGTCGAAGCACCGATTAATATTTAAACGTGGAATTTTTTCATGCGATCATGTGAAAATTTTATTAGGGATTCGTCGTGTGTTCTTGCAATGACAACATGATGAACGTCGCAGTATTTTTTAGCCTAAATTCCCACACTAGAAAATTTACCGTGGGAATATCGAACCGAATTATACAAAGGACTTTTCTTATGTGCATGAGGGCCGAATCTTGTGGGAGTACATGACCTTTGCTATGGTGCCTTTTCATCACTGGCTTATTCCAGTCCACGGGGCATCGACTGGTCACTGACACAATACACAAAGATTGAATTTTGTTGTATCGGGATACCGAATTAATTGGAATTTAGATTTTTATTTGAGTTTTTTAATGTTTTGTCCTTTGTCTGGTCGTGTTCAGCTAAATGTCTCTCGATTATTTAGCTTTACTTTGTAGTACCCCGATATTAAAGTCCAGTTATTCCCACTTACTCACTGCGGACAGGCAATGAGACGCGTGTCAACACTGTGTGATGGATTGCTGGCAGGGTATGATTTCACGTGTTCCGCTTTAACTATGAATTATTTATTTCACGCTAAGAATTCCTCTCGTAAAATATTTCCTGTAATATTCCCCATCAATGTCCCTACCCTCGCTACACTTGACCTAGAAAATAGTAAATACGGAGTACCAACTTCCGGTGCACACACAAAAAAACCGACAAATATTTAAATTTTGACATTTTTTTGGTATTTGGAAATATAAAACAGGTAAATAAAGAGAAATAAAAATTTGATGCATTCATTTCCCGTACAAAACATCGATGTTTACTTTAATCATATCTAAGATATTTTCCAATTGAGGAAATTTGACTTCCCAACCACGCTTTCTCAAGTAGTCAACATCCGTTGCTGGTTGTTTGTCAAGTAAAAATTCAACTTAAAAACCATCGAGACAAGTGCAACCTGAAACCATCCCATTTAATTTAATTCAAAGCTTTAACTTTAAAAGCTGAAATAGATCGAGAGAGAGTGAAAGAGAGAGAGTAAAAAAAGAGACACTTAACCAGAGGGTAATGTCGGCACGTGCCGTTTTTAACAGGTGGCTAAAAAAGATAATTAAACTCGATCAACGACAATTTTTCCAGGCGTCATATAACCATAGCGGAACGCATATCACGTGGGAGTTCATTTCCACCCCGGTGAGTTTGTTACTTTTATTTTTTTTATTTTTACAAATTTCTATTTTAATTAAAACAAAAGTGTCGATTCACGTAAACTCCCAATTCTCCCATTACATTCCTTCATCATTTTACCCTATTGTTTCCATAGAAATTGATTGAGGGCTGATGATGACCACGTTCAATCGCTTCAGTTGTAAATAGAACCAAATTACACAGCAAGTTTCTTGCTTTCGTGACTCGAAATGAAGTTACGGAACGCACTTTGGCATTGTTTGTGATTTTGTGAATACATTTCGAGTGCGTAATGTATACGGGAATTTTTTTTTATTAGATTACGGCCGTTTCTTCTCGCGAATCCATTCCTTTTTTCGCTTTGATCTGATATGCAGGGAAGCTTCTCTTCCGTTTTATCGATTGTTTCACCTATACGTGCGCACTTCATTCGCTGAGAAAGCGAAATTTCCAATTTATCTTTCGCATATTAAAGTGTATTTTAGACTGAATTATTGATCTTAGGTAACTAACACCTTGGAAAAACACAATATTTGCGTTTCATTAGAAGTTGCTGGTTTTCGGATACTATCTGAATTTTTTATTTTCATTTTTATGTATAAGTTTTCCATCAATCATTTTCTTAAGATGCCTTAATGTCTGTCTTGAAATAATCCTACAATTCTGATGCAATGTTTATCCATCAGAATGCTATGACGTAAAGCTTAGAGTTGCCATACTTTGAGGAAAATCAATAAAAATAAATGGCGAACATCAAAATGGCACTGCTATCGTATACCTTAAATTACTTTCCTGTGAAGATATTTTATAGTTAGAGTTTTTAGAGTTGACTTTCGGACATTATGTCATGTTTTGTGATTATTCACACGAGTTAAACATTTTTTCCCCTCATTTTTTCATAAAAATGGTCAAAATCCTCCCAAACATTCACAGTTGCTGCGATGCACACAGCTGAGTTCCATTTACTAACAAGTGGCACATATCAAATCGTTTATTTTCCCCTTGGCTTGTTTACAACAGGCGACAAATTACCAGTTTCGACTCTTCCAGGCATCAATTGAAACCATTACCAATTTAAAATTCGGTTTAAAATGCATTTAGGCCAATTCTGTTGGACACTGCACCAATTCGTAACCGAAGCAACAGTTGCTGGACGGCTTATTAATTCTGTATGTCCACAATTCCCATGTAAAACACGTGAAATTTAAATTCATACACATAACATTTTCATTTTCTCATGTGACTTTTGCAATTTACATTTTATTAACTTAATACACTACAATAAACAAGAAAAATTCAAGCTAAATTGAATTTCCATTTCATATGATTCACCATACAAAAAAGACGCAGCCAATTTTAATATCCATCAATATTTAAATTAAAAAGGAAGAAAATAATAACCAGAAAAAAAAATTCTTAGAAGGGCATAAAACGCGTCAAATAAGCAAGAAACGATTGATTTATGACCGAATGGCTTACATGGGATTAAATCAAGGGGGATTAATACCGTGCTATTAAAGCAAAAACTAATTTAGGGTCATAATTAAGAAACTTTTCCTCCCTGAGTGACCTGGAAATGATATAAAAAATTCAAGAAAACCCCATAAAAACAAGAAAATATATTTTTTTCTTCTTCAATTATTATCCACTGAATTTTCCCCGTGACAGTTTCGAAATGGTCACGAACAAGAACAAGGAATTGAAGGAAATGAGTCAACGCCCAAAATTACAATCGTTCAAAACCGCATCTGGTCTTTTTCCTTCCCATTGGTATAATCACGTCTCATTTCGAATTGTTTGGATGACTCTAATGTCGCATGAAAAGAAACAAGAGGGAAAGTGAAGAGGAAAATTCTCACCTGGGGTGAACAGGACAACTCAATCAATGACATTAACCGTTAATTCCATCGATTTTACTGTTAAAGGACACGCGTCTTTCTCTTTTTTTCCCATCAGAGTCGTCTTTTAGATTGAAATTAACTATCACGGCGCGTGCGCCGTTTATCATGTGGTACAAAGTACAATTTATGACATGTTATAATTTTTAAAAAATGCTGTAAAACTTTTATAGCATCATAAATATGTTAGATATGTGTAAAATTGTGTCTTCTATATTAAATTGGGATTAAAATCTGTTAATGCAGGTATAAAATTTGATATAAGTTATATAATGTTGGCATATGAGTCAGTTGATAAAACTACATGCAAACATGCTTTATGGGATTACTAACCTCTTTAATGCCTTTTTCCCCACTTTCTGTCTTGTGAAAACGGTTGTGTGCTTGGCTCAGTCAACACTGAACAGTGGAATAATGAAAGGTAAAGAGACGAGGAAAAAAATTAAAGTGATTAACTTTTATTTGAATGGAAGTATTTAACGAAAGAAAATTGGAAAATTTTCTATAAACATTTACAATTGCAAAGATTTCTTTGAATTTTGTATATGGAGAGTTTTGAAAGATTTTAGGAAACCATTAAACAAATTGAGTATGTTTGGGTACTGAAGTGGAACATGTTTTGGACATAAGTTACAATAAATTGCTGTAATTTGAAATAAATTGGGAATTATTTATGTTATAAGAATGTCATTTTTCTTAGTAATTTCAGTAATAACTTTTTTTTTATTGCCAAAATTTAATTTCCAATGCAGTTTCCAACATCAGCTTTAAAATCAGAGAGTAAACAAAAGATTTCTAGTCTGGAAATAGAAAAATTCCCTCGACATTTCCTGTTTCGATTCCACAAAGTTAGAACAATTTCATTTCACCTCCTCCTGCTCGAATTAACCAATTTAGAAATCAAAAAGTATCGATTTTTTTTTTAAAACATACGTTTTTACGTATGTGGGTGTAAACTTCACTGTAAAACAGCCTAAGGTATCCATTAGGGAAATCTATTCCCATTTACTTAAATAAATAAAATCCCTAAAAGCATTGCCTTGCTGGAATTTCAAGGAATGTACGTACGTGTTTAACTTCTTTGTACAAATTTTGAGATTAGATTCCTAGTAATTATTTTATCAGGAGAAAAATCTTTACTTATTTACTTAATATAATTTGTAACAGTTTGTTTGAACAAAACGTTTGTAATATAATATTCGATTATCGAAACCACTGTCATCTTTATCTCGGGAATACTATAACTCATGTTGCATGATGCTTGCTTTAAATAGTCGATTGAGAAATCAATGCGGGAGAATTTTGATTAATGCAGCACATATTTATTATCATAAGAAGATTAAATTATGATTGGCGGCATTTAAATTCGGCGATTTTTTTTGAAACTTTTCTTTTTTCATTTATTTTAAAGTACGTACTAGTAAGACTGGAATTACACGGATAATTCGCTTAGAATTTTGGTAAAGTCAAAACGTCATGTTGAATAAATTAGATTCTTTGTTTCTGACAGTTATTTCTATGAAGATGTAACTAAAAGTAGATTCTTGAAATGTAGAAGTTTGGTACAATGAATGATCAAACATTCACAAGTCATGTCTCATGTTCTTTTGATAGTTTTAAAGTTATTTGACATTTTGGTTGTGCCAGTGGTGAATTTTTGCTACTTGGCATTTACTACAGTAGTATTAAAAACATTTATTGTAAGAAAAATATGATTTAAGGTATTTATTATTCAATTTCAACCACCACTCTTGGTCTGGAGAATTTCAAAATCACTATAGTGATTTTGTCCAGACCAAAAAAGGTGGCAGATCATCCGTTGCTGGAAAAACGCTGATGTACAAATCCTGGTAAAAAAAAATTGTCATTTGCTGCATTGACCAAAATAGACTCACCCTGTTTATACAGATAAGTCTATTCCTTTTAAGGTTTGCACTTTAACAGTACCATTTATTACTTATGCCCAGATAAATGAATAACTATGAAGCAGACCACCTAGAGAATATATTTTGGTCAAAGGTGCTGCTCACTGCAAGGGACATTTTTTTGATCATGATTGTTCAGCATAACAAATACATTGTCAAATAAAATGGTATTCAGGTACTCGTGGAACTTGAATCCGAGTTGAAACAAAAGATTCCCATCTCCAGAATGTTTTGACACATTGCCAGATTGTTAGAGAACAATAAATTTTAATAAGTGGGAATTAAAAAGTATAGGTGCATTCAATTTCGACAAGTCAATTTGACTTCTCTCACTTCCTTTCACTTCTCAAAACCGGATGTGACGATTTTTGCATCATAAAGCGAGATTCACACCTACAGGGTAAAAGCTCAAGTTCAGAGGCTGAACAATTACAGTTTTAAAATTTTAATTTAAACTTTTACTCTGAGAAGTGATTCTGTGACAAGTAAAAAAGTGAAAGAAGTAAAAGTCGTTTTCAAATCACTTCTCTGCGTATTGCGCAGTCGTACTGTTTCCAAGTAGCCACGAAGTTGCCATTTTTTTAAACCGGAACTTGG
The DNA here is from genome assembly GCA_034695885.1 of Geophilus flavus. Lineage (NCBI taxonomy): Eukaryota > Metazoa > Arthropoda > Chilopoda > Geophilomorpha > Geophilidae > Geophilus > Geophilus flavus. The sequence goes on from JAQFZO010000586.1 coordinate 17,627, forward strand.
TGTGGAGTTTGCTCTGTGCATGTGTAACAACTAACAATAAAGCTTTGTCCACACCTACAGGTTAGAGTTAAACAATGAGTTAAAACTCTTAAGTTCAAAGTCAAACAATGTTTGAGGTTAAACATATAGGTGTGGACAAAGCTTAATGGTGTTGTCACTAAAAGTCAATTTTAAAAGTCAAATTGACTTATCAAGATTGAACGTATCTATTTTTTCTTCAAGAAATCAAAAGACTTCAGTAACACAAAAATATGATGATTATAAATCAAACGTGGAGTACTATGATTTCCAGATACTTTTGTGTTTAAGATGAAATACTGTATTTACAATTACAAGTCTTCAAGTACAATAACACTTATCAAATGTCTTTACCCTTTATCAATGAATGGTTTTAAAAACATCTATCTCATGGCAACCTTTAAACAACTCGACTAATTTTAATTGACTTAGAGTAATGACCTCATCTAATTTTAAAAAAACAAAACTACTATAAATAGGCAAGACTTCTTAAAGACCTCTCCTTCGACCTTATCCCTGATAATTAATACCATTAATTTTGCCATGCAATATTTCTGTTGATTTCACACTTGATTGATTCATCATCAGGTACTGATACAACTAGTGTGTTCAGCAATCATTTCCAACTTCAATCACGCCATTGACCAACCTTTGGGGGAAAACACCATTTGTTTCAGTTCTTGTTACTCTTATTTACCAAAATAGAATAAAATTGCAGTATATAGTCGAGTCAAGGACTTCTGCTTTCCACAAGACCTTGGGCACCAGCCGGTTGTAACGAATGAACATGTTTTTAATTTCTTTGTTGCTCCATTTGGGCTTATTTCCTCTTTTAAAGCATGCATTGTGAAAAGCCTTTTCAATTAACTGTATAGTAGGATATTTCTTTAAAAAGAAAAAAAATCCAAAGACGATCAAAAACTTGGTTCTAAGAAAACCACAAAGTCTCTGTGGAATAGATTTGAAAGCACTAACCAATGTTTTTGCCCTAATTGCATTATTTCCTTTAAAAAATAGTTTTCTAGTTTTACAGCAAACAAACAGAAAAACATTCGCTTCATATTTCCACTTGTTAAAAGAAAATCCCAAAAATCCCCTAACTTCCTTGAAACCCACACAGACAGCATGACGTTTGATCAATGGAGAAGAATAAATATGCCACAACTACACTCTCCATGGAATTGACACAGTCGCAGTCACACAAAGGCAAAGAAACAAAACATTTCCTTATCCATGTTTGCCTAAACCAACAAAGCAGAACACACAATAAACGTAACTGCATTGCTGGCAGCCAACAGGACAAGAAACAAAAAAGTCCGTTTGTTTCACAACGTATACGAGGGCGAGTCGGAAAGAAACTTAATGGAACATTATCCATTGACTACTCACATGTATATCAGTTTCTTTGTCAGTTTTGTTCTAATGTGAGGGAAACCATTAAGATAAGTGTGCAGTTGCAAAATTGCAACTCATTCTGAAAGATCAGATATCATAGACTGAATTCAACATTCAAGTCATTGAGGAATCCTTCAGGAATCCTTGCATCAGAATTGATGAAATTTTAGGTGAATTTGGTAATTAGTTGTGGTTCAATATTCAATAGGGAGTTTGCGATTTTTGGGAATATAATTCCCAAAAACCAAATACCAAATTTTTAGGAATTCAGTATTTAGTGATTTACACACCATGGAAAATGCAAGAAAATATATACAGGAGGCAAAATCTAAACTAGTTAGCTTTTAAGCTTGTTAAAATCAATTCTTATCTTAGTTTGTGAAGCCTGGATTCTCGAATTGGAGTCCACTTCATTTACATGTTGGTCAGCCATTTTTTTAAAGATAAAGATCGAGAGTCGATATCAATGGTCGATTCGATATCAATTGACTCCACTGTATGCGAGGAGTCACCCGAAATTTGGTTTACCAAAAATGCAAATCCCAATTCCAAAAGAATTGGGAATTTGATATAACCTAATTCCAAATCTGGCAACCAAACTTCAGGTCATGTGGTCAACAACAAAATTCATTGACATCACATGAATTCATCTGCCAATTAAATGGTGTCCTAAAATTGAGTACCATACCATATTTAGTATTGGGGAATTACATTCCATAAAAATCGCTAACTCACTAATATTAAGTTTGGGATATCCCAAACTTTTAAAACGGACTGTAATATTCGACCACATATTTTACACTGCAGCAGCCAATGAATCTATAATTTCAAATCCAGAAAACCTTTAGAAAATTTTACAAAATTGTTTAAATAAAATCGAAATATTGGAGCAAGAAATTTCCTCCACGTGAATACTTTTTTTCACAATAAAAATGAAATACATAAATACAATGAAATGTAATGAAATGATTTCCTCTTTTATTGCAGATCATGTTTTCGTTACTCATACTGTATATAAGCTTCGTCATCCCTCAAAACAAAACCTCCTTTATTAAAGAGGATTATGCTCAAAACCAGCATTTGTTATTCCCTGAATTGGTTTAGAAAAAAAATCGACAAAAATTTCATTGCGCACCTCCTTTAATGGAACATTTGTACAAACCAACTATCAATAATTCGCTAACGGATGTTAAAACTAAACTGAATTACCAGCTGTTACGTGTCACATGTTTCCAACTCAAACAAAAAAGGAAAAATCTCTCAATTGTATTGCTCGTGTCACCGTGTAATTCGACTTCGGACGATGATATTCACGATTATCACATTCATTTCTTTTTTACCAGTGTATGTTTTGATTGGGATTTTGTTGATGTTATTCAGAATCTTCCGATTCGCTTTGGGAACTTATCTGTCTTTAAAACACGGTAAGAAATCAGTCTTTCTGACCGGAAGCGAATCAGTGCATCAGATACACATGAAAAACAAACCATACATTCATTACACGTACAAAATGCCAGGCACGATTAACGTGAGTCAAATTCAACGTCAAGTTTTGAATTCTTTAAATTCCGATTACCGAAATTACGCGAAGCTCTTCAAATACGTGAAATATTCTTACGGATATTATTATTGGCAAAACGAAGAAAACTTCAAAATAGAAGACCACGTTATACGATTTGATTGCCAACCACCATCGGACCAAACAGAATTAGATTTACTGTGCACGAAAATTGCCAACGAAACCCACGATCATCCAGGAAAATCACCATGGAAAATGTTTCTTTTTCCCTTAGCGAAAAACTTTCCTGGTTTTTCATCGCGACCCCATTACGTCATCGGCGGTATCTATCACCATTCACTGTCTGATGGCATTGGATTCATGAAATTCTTCGTCAACACGTTTTGCCCGAGCCCATCGGCCTCTCCCGAAATTCCCAACCGGGCACATACAAACATTTTCCTACGAGTTTTCAAGTTTATGGCCATGATCTTCCACATGCCAGCCTTTTTATACAGAGTACTCGGCAAACAAGATGACGTGATTATCGGGTCATCGGAAACTGGCATTTGTTTCCTGCGGTCGTCTACACTGGTTCCCTTAAGCAGCATCAAAAAAATAAAAAATGCCGTCGGATGTACTGTCAACGACGTAATGACATCCTGCCTGGTCGGTGCAATCGAGAAATATCATCATCAAGAAAAATTGCATCTGCCCAAACGACTACAATGTGTTATTGCCGTGTCGATTCGGACACAGGACCGTCCCGTCATCGGAAACGAGATCTCGATCCTGATGTATCAGTGTAAACTCGGATTACAATCACCGTTGGTTCGCTTGATGGCCACGGCTAGTGAAATTCGACGTTGGAAAGCGTCTTACGATACTTTTGTGGCATACTTCATAGTAGAAAATATTTTTAATGTACTTCCTAAATTTCTATCATGGGCCCTTCTGTTGAGAAATTTCTCTTCACCGATTTCTTTAACCAACGTGGCCTTGCCATCGTCACCGAATCCCGATGATAAATTGCCTCGCTTTACTCCTTATCCTCCCATCGGATTAAATCTCGGTAAGACTCATCTTGAAGATTTTCAAATTGTTCAAATTACTCAATCATTTATAATTCCATCCATAGGTTTACGATTCGGTGTATTTAGTCAAAACGATTATATATTTTACACGGGAGTAGCTGATAAATCAGTAATTACAAAACCAGAAAAACTGGAAAAAATTTTGGAAAATTGTTTAAATGAAATCGAAATATTGGAGCAAGAAATCTCTTCCTTGTGAATTCTTTCCCATGATTTTGAGAATTGAAAATAAAACAAAATTGTTTATTTTATTTTATTTTATTTTATTTTATTTGTGATCACATTACGATGCATTCCTCGCTTCCGTTACTCATCGTTATCTCTCAAACGCCGTATTTGTTATTCTTTTAATTTTGACGAAAGTAAGGTTAGTATACTGATAAGTAGTATTGCTGTTGCACTTAAACAAGGCATTCGCGTACGGTACACATTATATAAAGATGCATTTTTTGAAATGAATCATCAACTTTCGTGACTATTCCACTCATTAAAGAATTCCTTGTGTATTTTATCAAAAGCAATATAACTCTCGCTTCAAATTGGAAATATCAACGCATCCAAAGTGATTTATCATTTTATTGTTTCATCGACAGGTTTAGAATTCTGTGTATTCAGTCACACGACCATATATTTATTTTACGTGTGTGTACAGCTAAACGAATGTGTAATGTCGGAAAGCCTCGAAAGAATTTTAAAAAATTGTTTATTATTGGAGAAAGAAATTTTCACCCGTTGAATTTTTTCATCAATAAAATGTAATACGTTAACGATTTCTTATTTTATTTTCAATCACGCTACGACAATCGTCGCATCCGTTACTCGTCGTCATCCCTCAAATGCCGCATTCGTCACTCCCTTACAAAAATGTAAACGGTACTTTCAAAAGACAAGACACAAAGAGTAGTAAGTCTTTATATCAATTTCCAATTTAATGGAGAGTAGTACACTCCTACTGCCAATAATTCGACACGCTTTGGGAATTTATCTATCCTCAAAACACAGTTCACTGGATGATAAAAAAAAAATCTCGCGTGCACTGGTGTACGGGCGAATGATACATTTATGTGAAACATCTTTGGTGGCATTGCTTTTTTGGTGATTGGTTGATTTTG
>JAQFZO010000587.1:0-22732 GCA_034695885.1 Geophilus flavus
TACTAGTACTCAACGTCAGATGCTTCCCTGCCTTTCTTTGCCTTGCTTACTTCTTACATCTTACTAGCTATACCAGTGAGTCGGCCTTGTTTGCAGTCAGCGTGTTTCATTTGGTTTGGCAAATCACTCGCTCGATCGGGACCGCGTAAGAAAAGAAAAAAGGGAAAGGAAAGGAAAAGAAGGGTAAGCATCTGACGTTGAGTACTAGTAGTCGAGTATGAGTTGAGTGGAAAGACAAGACGCGATCGAGAGACGGCGTTGCCTCGTGTAATCTTCATCATCGCTCAAAGTTGAGAGGCGAAGAACAACTTCCTCTTATCCCTCGGGAGCCAACAAAAGATGTAGTCATTTGGCGCCGGGGAGTCGTCTTAAGGTCGTCTTCACTGCCAGGGTGGCCAAAAAGAGAGGGCGAATAATAAAAACTTCCTGACGCCATTTTTTATTATCTTTTCTTTAAAGAAGGGGAAAAATACTGTAGATGATTTTTTATTTTTTTTTATTTTAGGTGTTATTATTATATTGTAGCTGTTTTGGGTGTTGGGATGGGAGATGTGTGATATTGTGAAGTTGGGAGGAGGGAGTTTTGTGGGAATTGATTGTCAAGTTTATGAAATGGATGGAATTTTCTTGGATGATACAAAAGGAAAGGATCGCGAGGGGGATAAAAATGTGTGGTATGTAATTGTGTCGGTTTGGTTCGTGATGGTTTTAAGAATTTAGTATAGGTAGGTTTAATTGATTTTTCATGATTAAAATTGTGGTTATTGAATATTTTATTAAGTGACAGGTGATGCGTAAGGTCCCTATGGATGCAGTATATGGATCTGTCATGATATCAAAAAGAAAGTTAAATTGTTGTTTGACAATCAAATCGCCCAAACAATGGGTAAAAGTCACATTGTTTGACCTGATTGTTGCAGAAACAATACATATTTGCCTAACAATGAAGAAGATTGTTGATGCAATAATTGGTTATGTCTTATGTGGATTGTTGATACCACAAATGTCATGATGATGAATTCTTGACATTGTTATGTACTTTGGATTGTTTATTATTGCTGCATAACAAAGAACTATGATTGTTTTTGCAATAATTTGATGCATACTCCATAGTATTGTAAGTTGATTATTGTTGTGTATTGACCTTAACAAAGAAATGAAACACAATAACAGTTCTCTTTAAAAAATAACGAAATATACTGGTATTTGGAGTAAAATCGGAGTTATTGGCCATTGACTCAGATGATTCAGTTGTTTTCCTTTCACGATAATTCCACTGGTTTAGATGAGAACGGAAGTTGTAAGAGTTATTACTCAGTGGAATTGTGGGAAGTTCGGTATTAAGAGCCCAATAATAAGATCATGTTGGTTCAAGAGGGATGTATGAGTCGGATCAATTCCCTGATCTTGTTTCCTGTTTTCCCATGATTCACTATTGCTGGTAGTGATTTCACAATTTATTTTTTTTCCAAAACTGATTAAATGCTAAGGAGGAAAACGATGTAATTCAGGATGTCTCAGGATTGATTACCTCAATCATTTTGTCGCTTCGAGCGCCCTATAGTGACAAATACGAGAAATAACTCACAGGGAAAGCTCGAGTGAAGCAAAAGTTTAGATAGGAGACTTAATTACGTTCTTAAAAACAAACTGTTTACTGTAATTTCGTGCTTTATGGCTATTAGACGAGATAAATCTTTGATCAGATCCTTTTAAATTAAAATTTGCAAATTTGCCAACTTGTGTAAACATGCAAATTATTTGTAAAGTAGAATAAATTACTTAAAATGTCAGGAAGCCCGGGTTAAGTTGACATTATACAGTGATTAATTCGAGGGGACGGGATAATCGGGATCACATTTTGAAAAAGACACATTCATTTACGTGTTGCGAGGATTAAGCGCAATCAAATGGGGATTAAAAGTGATTAGTTTGCTCTTTATTTTCGCATGAGAAATTTACATCGACTCGTCCTAACCCATCACTTTCACCATCACTGTATGCAAACGCACAAACAAAACCAATTTTTTAACTTTTAATACTGTAATTTTGTGATTTACTGACTTTGTTATAAAAATTTTGTTTATCACTCGACAGGTGGCGTCGAAACCCGATATGTACCCTTTGGTTCAAGGAGCAGCTGATTACAAGGATGATGTGCCTCCTTATTCATATACCAACACTCCTTACATTCATAATTTGATGTTGTTTAATTCAGGTAAGTGGTTTTTATGGCTTTAAGTTATGACCGATGTCAAAGGTTTGAATGGGGTATAAAGAGTTTTTGATGTCAATCGTCTTAGGAGAGGTTGAGGGGAAGTTAGAACAGGGGATTTTCGAGTTAAAAGGGTCTGTTTTAGTACCGGAAGTGCAATTTTCGCATTTGATTTTGTGGTTCGGTGGTTTACTAAAGGGCATTTCCGGTTGTTTTATGTTTTTTACTACATGAGGCGTTTAAAAGTTTGTACATTGTAGCATCAAAATTTAAATTGTTTTGTTGGACAACCGGAAGTGATCTTTTATTAATCCCATTAAATAAGGATCTTGCGAATGTGATGAGGTGAAGTTGTCATCAGGGAAGAGGTATTACTAACAAGAATGACACTTCCGGTTTAATTAGGCTTCTAGATGATGTTCCACAGCTTCAAAATTTAAGGTACTTGACCAGCCGGAAGTGATTTAATCCCCTCCAAATTGTCTGAATTTTAAAATAATTGTTTTGTGATGTCGTGAAGTTTTCATCAGACTGGTAGGGGGAAACTCATTATCTCATTACATAGTTTAGTAATATTACTTCCGGTTAGATGAGATCTCATGATTTTCAGTCACTATTCCTACCGGAAGTGGCATTTTCTTCATTTATCCTGTAATATTATAGCGTCCAAAAAGGGGACTTCCGGTTGACATGGGATTCCGCGCTGAGACCGGAGGGTCCAGCCCTCAAATCTTAAACCTTTTGACCCAACCGGAACTCGCCTTTCAGCTCACGCCGAGACTCCAAGACTCCAAGAAGTCAGTTAAGTGTTTTGTGGTGAGGTGAAGCCACTCACACACACAACACCGAGGGGGGCAAAGCGAAACCAACCACGTTGTAAATTATTTTCGCAATTTTTGTCATGATAATAGAGAATTTGCGAAATATATTTTGTCATCACTTATGAACCTTCGTTGTATAAAAATTAGTTTATATGCTATAAGTTATACAGTAAATATAACTTTATATGTAATTAGGAAGGTGCTGTGCAACTTATAAGACTACTCTTATGACTTATGGCCATGTTAATCGAATGACTAAAAGTCATAAGTCATAAAAGTCCCTTGCTTAACTTGGTTAAAAGTTAGATCTACGTAGATCGATAGAAAAAATGGCGGAAATTATAAACATATGAGTCACATAAGTGAGCAAAATTTAACTCTGCAAACTTCTCTAACATACAAAATCGACGTGTGTACAACACAACTCGAGAACATTCACTTTGTTCGCAACCTTCCCCTCTTTCATCCATCATCGACAGCATTTTCCTGCACTTGTCACGCGTCGTTTGGTGTTTTGCATTAGTTGGCGCCGAAACTTTTCAACGATTTTGTTAGGTGGCTGGCGATATTAGCAGCATTGTGAATGCCGACTCTTGCTTTTGCATCGCTGGAGGAGGTTCTCGGAGATGGAAAAGAAGGAAGAGGAAGGTGGTGGTGGTGGTTGGTGGTGGTGGAAGAAGAGAAGGAGAGGGAGGGTGTTCTAATAAAGAAGCGCCACCATCGCCGGCTTCACTTTGCATAAATCTTTCCATTTGTTTAATTAGTTGGTGCCTTGGGTGCTGGTTTGCCACTGCAAAATGGGAATGGGAAGTATAGTAGGGAGACGGGTACTTATCTTAGACGAATTGAACAGCTGTTTGCACTTGGACATAGAACAATGTGCAGAAAAAGTCATTTGTATTCATAAAACATCACATTTATTTCAACTAATCTCTATTTTACATTTTCTGTTTTTCGCTTTTTTTCTATTTTTTGTTTGTTTGGTTTTTTTTTTTACTGTAGTTGTTTGATGTTTGAAAGTTTCCAGATTGTGTGAAGAATGTTTTGTTTAAATGAGTGGAGATTATTGTGTATTAGGTGGTGAGGGATCGAGTGGTTTAAAGGTGAGGCAAGGACTTTAATGTTCTTAAAAATTTATAAATGTTAAATATACGTGCATTTATGATCTGATAAATGAAAGTTGTAGAAATATGCAAGTAAAAATGTTGTAAATATGCTTAAAAATGACCAAACTAACTAGAAATTCCAAAAGTTTGCTTAAATTCTATGAAAAATGGAAAATCGCCAAATTTGGACAAATTTTAAACGGACTCCGTTTAAAATTTTCTTGTTGAATTTTTTTATGATTTGAAATCATAAAAAAATTCAACAAGAAATCGCCATAATTCACTAAAATTGAACCGGAAATTGGAGAGATTCGCAAAAATTCATCTGGAAGTCACGAAAATTTACATAAATTCATCCAAAAATTGCAATAATTTGCCAAAATATGCTATAAATATTTAAAAATGGCTTAAAGAGTGTGCTTACTCTTTAAAATGTAGCATTTTTCCATTGCATTTACTGTAACTCTTTCAGAAACAAATATGCATTTGCATGAGGTCCGTATCCTAGTTATTATACAGAAAGTTGTAGTTGATGAGTATGAAGACTGAAGATTAGAATGATGACAAGTTGAGTCTGCAGACATTAAGCATGCACTGTGCAAAAATTATTTGCAAGAATTAAAGTTGTTAGTTTTTAAATGTTTTGCTTGATTTTGGTGATGAAGACTTAAGGGATGAAGAAGGATTTGGGATTTAGGATTTAGTCAGTGGGGCGTACAGTAAATGTGGTTTTGGCTTTGGCTTTGGTTTTCTGGTTTTGGTTTCGGGTTTGGATGCGTTTGGAAAGAGTTTTAGATTTATTTTGATGTTTTGAGTTAAGTTTTAATGGCATTGGAGATGTGGGCATTTATTGGGTGGAATTGAATTTCTGGGGTTTGGATGTATGTCAATAAAAGTCGGAATCAGTTTTATTGTTAGGGGCCATTTTGGTCCCGTATTGGTCAGATACAATCAAATGAGTTAAATTTAATTTTGACCAAAATGATCGATAATTTGACAGACTTGACAAAATTATTGAAAATTTTATTTTATTTTTTTTTCTAAATTTTAACGGGACCATTTAAAATTCTTAGTCTGGTTCAGATCAATACGGAAAAAAATGTGATTTATAACAAAAAATGAAAAAATAAAAAATCAGAAAATTTTAAAGTTTATAAATTTACATATTTTTGAAAGTGAAAAGATGTAACAGCTTTTTTTACAGTGTAACCCTCCTAGTACGGTGCATGGGTGCATTTGCACCCAGAGTTTTTTGCATGCAGGAAAAAAAAATTTCATCTTAATAAAATAATTTTTTTCTGTCCAGTTTTTACAGCTGTCCGGATTTCAGTATGACCGGATTTCAAAGAGTTGACAGTATGTCAATAAACTATCTTCCTGTGAAATCTAGTGTGAAATAAATTTCAAATAAATTATTTACTGGCCCTTACAATTTTTTGCTCTTTGAAATCCCTAATGTAAAAGGCAGATGCCCCTTTTAGCAACAGAGGGCGCTCCAAATTCATGAACCTAGCAGCTAGAACGAACTCTCTGATTAGTCTGAATTTGCGCGCTTATTGACAGTCCAAGAAATTAACCTAAAGCCTTCAGTCTAACGACTTCATGGTCAGGGCTCTTTTTCACCCGAAATGGTGTTATAGTGTAAAATAAGAGAAAAATTTACAGAATCACTGATTCAATGTTGCAGAAACGTTACAGTTGCTTACACCACAAAAAAATCCAATCCGATGAATTTTTGTCATTCAGAAATTGTAGGAATTTACTTGAATACTTTGTATTCTTTTTTCTACGAGTCCAACGAGAAACCAAGAAAAAGTGTCTCATCGCCTAAATTATGTATACAATACAAGATACATGTGCAAAACCTTAAAAGCCTGTCAGTGCTTAAGCACTGGAACAGATAAATAAAATATGTAAACCACCGAATTTAAAAAAAAAAATTTAACGTTTATTAAAAATTCAAAGCAAAATTTATCTGGCTGTCATATATTTTAAAATTTTAACAAACCAATTCCCCAGTAAGTGGTGAGAGCAAAATAGCTTCGCAATTTCAACTCCAACCTACATTTTGCATCACGTTACGACTTCCCAAACAGCCGTACGGTATCGTACAAGCCCCATCCCGTGTTATACCTGCCCATTTATGGTCATTTACGGCAGTGTGTAGCGCTTTAAAGAATCCTTGAAAAAAAACTTCTTCGAGTCACGAAAGGAGGCGGATTTGGTGCGCAGCGCATTTTACATGACAAAATGTTGAACATTAAGCAAATGTCTGCACTGCAAACTGTGATAGTTTAAAATTATGCTAAATTTCGAATAAAGTGCGCCATTTTAGATTTTAAATTACAGTAATTCGTCGTCGGGATAAAAACAATTTCATTTTTTTTAATAGTTTCAAAGAAAAGTTACTTTTTTATTTTTATTATAACTTTTTATTAAGGCAGAAAATTTCAATGGAAATTGCGACTTTAATTTCTTAATCGAAGACTTATTTGTAATAATTTACTAATTTTCAATACAAATTTTAATCAAAATACGGAGTAATCGTTTGGGATCGAATTAATCACGATGATTTAATATAGTCATTTCGAATATCCGTATTTGGACGTAATTAATCAAGAATGATTAAAAATCACTCCCAATGGTCTGTGGAAAATATTGTGGATCGATTTTTGTTTAATATTTTTGATGTGGAGATTCGTTTGTATGGTTTTGTGGCTCTGGTTTGGTGAATTGATATGAAATAATTAAATTTTTTTGCTGTGTGTGTGTGATTTTCGGGTTGGATTGGTGGAGTAGAGAACTGACATTAATATTAGAAGTTTGAACAAATGTAATTTAGAATGTAGTGAAATTGCTATTAATAATTTCTATTTGATTAAGTTGAAATGAGTTTCGATAAGACATCGTTTCCATATTCTCACATAGCAGTGGAGGCCATTAATTTCGAATGAATTTTAAAATGTCTTGTGTTTAAACTGCTTTATTCCGTTTTATCTGCATTAAAGGGAAACTAATCTCTCTAGAGCGCCATATCTTTTTTTTTTCCAAAATCTTATCACAGAGATTTGGTGAGCAACAAAAAAGAATTTTGCAACAACAAAAAAATTTTGAAAACAGAAAACTGAGTATTGCCCCTCTCATTGTGCAGTAACTTCATTGATAGTTAGAAAACATGACTTTTAACAATGATTTTTGTGTGATGATAATAGATTTGGCTCAAGAAACGTTGGTTTTGGCTCTAGTAATAATAAATTTGGCTCTAGTCTTACTAGAAACAGTCATCATTGTGTACTGACTTTAAAAACTGAGTTGTACAAAGTCAGTTCGCTTAATTCAAGACAGTTCAAACTGTCCCGTCATTGGTCGAAACTGCTGCTCACTGTGGTTGTAATGCACGCAAAGAAATCCCAACCGGTTGTGATTGGGCCTTAAAAACTTTGCTTTTTGGACCAGTTGCATCTAAAAACTGATCACGTATCATGACATTTTTTTACACTTCATTGCGATGTTCCTTTGTCCAAGCTTCTCATTGGTTATTGCAATCATGTGACAAGCAAGGCTTAACATACAACAGTGAGCAGTCTCAATAAATGACAGGACATTTTGAACTTTCTTGAATTAAGTGAAGAGACTTTAATATAAGTTGAGCTTGAGTTCTGATATACAATAGATTTGACCATTCGGCTTTGTAATAACAGTATAGATTGCTCTAGTAACAATAAGCTATGGGCATATGGTTCTATAGTAACAATAGATGTTGCTCTAGTCAAATTATAGATTTACCTCTGTAAGCCAAAAATTTGATCCAGTTAGGAATAGAGTTTTCTCCAATTGGTTCATCACAAGATACCAAATGAAACTTTAATCACATTACAAACCTAACCACAAACTTCTTACATTTTGATCCTCTTAAAGCAATACATCAAACCATTGGGTCTACTCCAAATAACATAAAGAAGATCAATTACAATTTTATATTCTGATTCTGACAGGTGACATTTTCAATCATCCTTCACTTAAAACTTTAAACAGATTTGATCTAGGGAGTTGGTGGAATCCAAACAACATATACTTTTTCAATTCTGGCGATTCAAAGCGATAGCATCATGTTTATGTCACATTCACATAACTTCTCACTTACATTTTCCAAGAGAAAGCAGAGGGAAGGGAGGACTCCAGAGCTCTTTCATCTTCTGTTCAGATTTTTGTCACTGATGTGAAAAATTTTTATTGATTTACACTCACAGAAAAACAGTCAACAGCAGCACCATTAAAATTATTTCAATCCACAGATTTAAAACCATTCCAAAACTAAACTCATATAAATCAAAAAGTGCAGAGAAAAAAAATTAAAAAACAACATTAAAGATATGAATCAGAATAAACAAACCCATGAAAAATCTTAATCACATTTTCCATCAGGCAATATCAACCAAAACAATCTATAAGAAAAGCAATATGGCTGTCCAAAATGTGATGTCATCCCATTTAGCACTGTGTAATTAAACTATTGTCAAGAAACTGATGTCAGAAAACAATTTCTTAGAATTATTTGGATGAAAAAAAGCAAAAATCTTTATTTTCTTCCCTTTGCAGAAGACACTATTATCATACTAACCACTTACTTGTTAGTAACTTTTAATCACAGTATGGCAATGTTGGGCGGTTCCTTTGATGTTGCTGCCGTCGAGTTGGTAGCGACCACGAAACTAGTCACGAGAAGTAAACATCAAGGTTTTGTAACGTGGGCTGAAGTATTAGGGATAAAAGTTTATAAGAAGACTGAATGATCAACTTTCACATGCCTTGGAACCATGTTTGAAGTCTGGTCAACACCATCTAGTGTTGATTATTCGTGCTATAATCAACAGTTTCAAGTTTTGGTGTACTAAATAAAAGTCAGAAGTTGAAACTTCTCAAACTGAAATTTTAGGGTAAATAATCAACACCAGGCTGTGCTGACCACAAATCAAACATGGTACCATGGAATTTGGAAGTATTAGAATTGATTATTCTCTCCTTATCCATTCTTGCTACTATTCGAGTCGACTGCAATCGGGCGCAATGTGATTGGTGGATGCCCACGCATGCGCACTATCGACTACGTGATACGAAAAACCCAACATTGCCCTACTGTATCAACTCTCTATACTTAGCTTTTAGTAGACCATATATATGCATGACATTTACTGATTAATCAGTTTCTTTGGGGGCAAGTATTTAAGGGAAGATTGAGAATTTTCATTCAAGTAATCTTTTCAACTTAAAAAAAGCCAATTTAAAGTTTCTCCCATGAAAGCCATTAGTTATTGAAGGTAATTCGTAAGGAGTAAGCCAATGGGCCTTCAAACGAGATTTTGCAAGGTCGAGACTACTTTTACCCTCAAGTCTCGTTTCTTGCACACAGCCCGACAATGGCACAAAAGGCAGGCCGAAGGGTAAATGAAAAAGTCTTGGTAAAATCTCATGTTCAAAGTCTATTATCGAAGAGGTTTAAATATCAGTTGCTGCATTACCTCGTGCGGTGGCACAAAGAAGGTCGATGAAGTGAATTTTCAAACGCCTTTTCGGAATCGAGAAATCAACATAATCTGGTTAATTGATTAGGCTATTAGTCTAATAGCATTTATTGATTCTCTTGAGTTTTTTTTATTTTGATTATCGGAAATGTGATTTACGAGTGTTAAATTTATTGCTAGGTTTGGCGAGTGACCTCTGTCGTGTAAATTAATAGATAAGTGTGATAGTAACATTTTGCAATTTGTTGTGTCATGTGATATACTTGCAATTTAATTGTAGTTGTATTTAAGTATGCACTGCAGTACTTATTGTACTTTAAGTTTTTACATTTTTTGTTGTGGTGATAACTACTTGTTCAGTTCCTGAGCAACTGTTCACATTGCCACTATGCAGTTTTTCTTATATTTTAGTCATGTAATGTGAACTTCCTGTAATCTTGAGATAAAGCAGTTCTTGTTGCATACACAGTAATCAATACTTGAAGCCTGAAGCTACTGTTATTAGTATATACAAACAGAAGTTGTATGCAGTTGTATGTTGTTAGATTTGGTTTTGCAAGATATAATGTGTACAAAGTGCACTAATGAGCAATTCTGATATCTATGCATTTGTAGAAATCTTAGGGTCTGTTATCTCTGATTCTGAAATGAGTCTTTTGGATCAGTATAGAATTTTCAACAACACTGTACACAGACCTTGTACTTTAATGTCTTTCAACATTGACCAAATGTAATTTCTGGGTATTTCCATTATTTGGAGTCCAAGATCTCCCTTTCAATCTTCATAAAATCAGTGTATCTGATGAACTTTACTGAGCACAACAGTGTTTTTAAGACTTCACTAGTTTTTAAACCAACTTACAAAAAACAAACAATTATTTAACAACAAACCAAATAATAATTAAAAATCTCTCACTATTTATTTAAATACAAGCAAAATAAAAACCTTTTTTCTCACTTCTTGTGAGCCCAAACCAAAAGTAATACTGTAACCCATATTCTCAAAAATAGGAAGACCAGATCAGCTTAAACCCTTACATTATGATGATTAAAAACATTTTCACCACATTTCACAGCAAACGCACTACACTCCTATCTACTCTCGACCAACTTGTGACAATGATGTGAAAATAGTTTGCACTTACACCACCAGATGGCTATGGGCATTTGGCAACACATTTTTGTAGGATTATGGTAATGTAAAATAAGTTAAGCAAAGGTGGCAAACCAACACAAGATGTTTGCTTCCTCGATGGATGCCTCTGGGAAGAATGCCAGCATGAGATAACAAAAAAAATACTGAAAAAAAAAAATGGTCCCATTTTTTTCCCTCTTTCTCCTTCTTCAATTTTCTCGTCTCGAGTATAGAAAGAAGAAATTATTATACCAATACCCCCTTTTAAAGAAAGAAAAAAAGTGAGAAAAAAACACCATCGAAGCGTGCATTTGGGATGAATAAGGAAATAGTGTGTGGAATTGTCGTTAACCTCGACGTAGGCCAATCCGGTCGCTTTTTTATATATTTTTTCTTTTTTGTAAAAAAAAAAAATGGAGGATGTGGTCGGGACACTGGCACTGTATTTTTGTTAGTGTTGGCAGAATGCAAATTTGTGCTGGCGCAGTGCGCAGTCGCAGTGAATCGGATGCTTTCCCAGGGGGATTTGACGGGCGAGAAGGATGATTTCCTGTTAATAACACGAGTGAAGTTGGCGCTCTGTCAAGAAAAAGAAAAGAAACTCGGTTAAAGCCAGATCACAAGTCATTAGTAACAAAATGGCTGCCTGCTTTTCCATATGAAATTCAATCCCATTCGCATGGATGTGCTGTGCCGTGTTTTCCCTTCTCCCTTTTCCCCTCGTGTTTCTCCTCTTTTGTATAATTTAGAAAATGAAATTGTAATTGCAAGTTGTTTTATATATATAGAAAATTTAATAATGGATGTAATATTATTCTTTTGTGTTTTGGGAAGTTGGAATTAAATTATTGATGTTTGAATGAGTGGGTTGGTGGGTGGTTTGGTGAGTTAGTGGGTGGGGGTATGGAAATGTGGAAAATTTGTTATTAATAAACATTTGGTGGGGGTTTTTTAATGGGATTTCTGGGTTTTGAAACATTGGGACACATTATTATATGCTTCAAGTATAATTTTTATTTATTACTTTTTTTTTTGAATTTTTTTTTGATTCTGAAGGAACATTTTGAGCTGATTTAAATACCACTTCCTGTTTGGTTAAGGTATGCTGAAATCTTGGAGGTTCTTTGTCATTTTAATGTGCTAGGTGTTCATAAAATTCCAAGAGTCTCTTTCTCAAAACAGGAAGTGGTTTTTGCAAGTTGCAAATTTGCAAACACAATTCTTTGATTCTTTTTATCCTGAAGCGTTAGAGTCAGAGTTCTAGCATTGTCACAGTTATCTGAGTATAGGATACGTTTGATCTAAGGAACCATAACTGATTTACAGAAATGATTTGAACCATTCGCGGTTTCACCTTGTTTCGGGCATTCGGCATATATTTTAATGGCACTTCCGGTTTGGTTGGAGGTCTGAATTTGTAGAGTTTCTGAAAAAAATGACTGAAATAGGTGTTCATGACATTCTTAGTCTCCCAATAAACCGGAAGAGACACTTTTATATATTTTATAAATGTATAAATTCATTCATTCTAAAACCTAAAACTGAATTTGGGTCAGCTTTTAACGACACTTCCAGTTTTTCCATGACTCTGAAACATGAAGAACTTCGAGTCACATGCGTGTAGTCGTTGCACGTAACACTTCAAAATCAGATTCAAACAGGAAGTGTCTGTTTAACCCCTTCCAAATACACTAATTTCACATTTAAACCCCATTGTCAATTTTCAATAGGTTTTTACAGACTTCTAATTTAAGAAATCTATCTAAATTTTAAGAACACCAATCTTAACGCACGAAACACAATACTAAATCTTAAGTTCTGTATATTAACCGAATAAGTGCCTCTTTAAACTCAAATCTCAAATCAGCGCAACAACAACAACAAACAACAACAACAAAATTGTTTTTCATCCCCAAAATATGTAGAAAAACAGAAAACTAAAATGCAAAATATGTTTATACCCGAGAATCTAAAACTCCTTTGCAACAAGACACTCACATTGTCCCCTCGGCATCGATACCATTAAGGAGAAGAGAGAAGAGACCGTGAGTACGTGCTCGGCTGCTCATACTCTCAATTAAGGGTCATGGGTGTCGCTTTTCAAAAATCGTGTAACCCCTTAGGGAAAATCTCGTTAAGCATGCTTGCTGTGTGTGTGTGTGTGTAAGTGACGAGTAGTACGAATCAAATCCAACAGATGGCCACAATTGTAATCGATAATGTTAGCAATTCGCACGATATTTTCGCCTCTGTCCGCAGGCTTTGGTAATTGAAGTTGGGAGTAACGCTAGGGGTTCACATACAGGAATTAAAGTGAGGAGGAGACACACACAGAGACGCGCGACAGCTGTCACCTTCCCCAGCGCCACCCTGGGGAAGTTAAAAAGATGAGGGGGAGGAAAAGAGTGAGTGTGGAATGAGAAGAACTCGACGCCAGATTCTAGCATTTGGAACTGGCACTAGGGAATTTTTTTTTTTTTACTTTCTCTCTCGCTCTCTCCTTTTTTTCCTCTCTCGTAAACTTGGATTCGAGTGAATTGATTACCAAACTCTGTTTTCGGCCAAGAAAATCTGATAAAAAAGCGCCATCCTTCGTCCATTTTTTATGTATTTTTTTTTCTTTTATAAAAGATTTTGGCAGTGATCAGTGATGTGGAGAATGAAAAGGTTTTAGGTGATTTTATTTAGTTTAAAATATGTTTACTGGTGATTTGATTTGATTTTTTGGTGATTTTTGGTGAGAAAATTGGAATTTATCGTAAAAAGTGAAATAAATTAGAAAATTGTCATTTCCTACAGCCTACAATACTATTCTATGTTCTATGAAATATTGTTTATATTAGAAATCAACAAAATTGAGGAAGTAGAAATGACTCTTGTCACTTTTGCCGTCATTATTTCTCTCATTAATGCATTAAGGGACGAAGTCGTGACGTCAAAAGCGACAAAAGTCACTTCTACTTTTCAGATTAAATGTAGCTATAGTATAATGAAACCCATAACTTATAATCTACGGGATTTAATAGAAATTTACTGATTGCTGCAGCTTATATAATACCTTGAAGGAGTTTTGAACATATCCTATTAAATTCTTTATTCTATAAGTTTTAAATTGTTATATTATTTCATTAAAACTATTCACAACTATTTACATTTCTATAAAATCCTATATGGATCGCATGTTACTTCAATCTTTTAGTAACATCGCGCGCCCTATCCAGCAGAGAATAAACATCACACGTTCCTACAGAGTAATTTAGAGTCTAGACACACAAATTTCTTTCATAAAAAATAAAAATTCATATTTATATTTGCAGTAAGTCGCATAAAATTACATAAATTGCAATACAGCGTAAAAGTTCACAAAAATAATTAACAAATTGCAAGTTTCGGCTTCACCAAAATTGATGACTTCCTAAGAGACAAACTTTCACTGCATGCTGGCGTTAACGATATACTGCAATGGATGATGTACAGTTAGTTCCTATCGCTTTTCTGTCATATTTACTTTTCCTCTTCACGGCTCTGCACACATGAACGACTGTCGCAAATTAGAAAGATCAAATGTAAATAGGAAATAGCAAATACAGTAAACTTTTTTCACGCAAACACCAGAGGGCGATAAATAGTCATCCAGTATAGTTTCAGTAATAAATATCTATTCATATTATTTAACTACAATATAATCTTCCCGACATTTTTCACCCGAAATGCATAATGTGCAATTTTTCACACATTATGCCTCGAATGTAAATCGACCAAAAAAAAAAAAAAATTGCAGAATCAATTCACGCCCCATTAATGGATTCTCATATTTGTAAATCACTGTCACTTTTCATTTTTTGCCCTCATCTGAGTAAAATATTACAATTTTCATAGTAGCAGAAAAGAAGGGGTACGAGGGTGGAGGGGGTGAAATCTGAACTATGACAACCTAGAATATTTCATTTAAATAAATTTATTGGCAAACTCTTATTTTCATAAAGTCGAAATAAATTTTTTTTGGAGTGCAGCAGAGAGAAAAAATATAAAAAAAGATTTTTTTTATATTTTATTTTTTATTACTTCAATTTTCAGAAGAATTTAATGGTCTCTTATCGGCGCTAGAAAATGTCGCACATAGAAGGGTTTGTAGGCAGCGACTACTGATTTATTTAGGGGATCACTGTGACGTGCATTAACAGGGCTGTATGTCGTAAACACCATTTATTGCACAACTTGTAAAGTAAACAGAACAACTCGGTAATTTTACAAGGCAGTATAGCGACAAACCCAAACACCAAACTTGCCATTTCCATCAAGCAAAATTGCATTTTAAAGATTATGTGTCGCACTTTGAAAAATAAATAATTTCTGTTTTTATCATTTTTTAATGAGGTTTTTAAGATTTTTGCTGAATAAAAAATAATATTTGGTTTGGTGTTGTGGAAATTTGAAAGTGGTTTCGATCATATTTATGATTTTTTAATTAAAAAAGTTGAAATGTTGAATGTCGATGAAGCAAATTTTGATTAAATGTTGATTAATGCGGGATTCTATGAATAATTATAGCCAAATTTCAGAAGTATTAATTTGTTTTTATTTTAAATACATGATTATTTCATGCGAGTATTACTTTAAAAATAGTGTGTGAGTGTTGTGACATTCGGAAAGAAAAGGGAAATTTTAAAAAATTTCACATGGCAGTTAATGGGTTTAACAAATGGTGGAATTGGAGGGGAAAAACGGAATTAGATGTCTGTAGTAGTTGTAATTCCTCTTTTTTTTGGTATATAGGAAAATGGACAGAAACGGGGAAATGTTATGTGCTGTGACAAGAAAAAACTGGGTATGTGGAGATTATTGGGTGTCCTTGCCTGTTTTTATTACAAAGCTTAAAGTTGTATTTGAAATTTCAAATTTTGAAGGGGCTGGAATTCCACTTTCTTTTTGGTTAAGTACTTTAAATTTTAAGGAATGGAGGTCGAGAGTTTCTCTTGTAGTACACCACATAATCTCATATCCATATCTCAACCGGAAGTACACATATCTTCATAGCTCAATAACTGATATCCCTCGGATGACAGGATTGTGGAACTCTCTATTGTTTACCAATAATGTGTACGAATGTACTACTGTACAAAAAAACCCTATCCTAAGTTTCATAGTTGCCGCTAGAGCGCACCAATTCTGACCAATCCTGTGACAACATACATGGTTAGGTGCGTAATGGGCTCGGTAATGGCGGATCACAGTCATTTGAATTTAATGCCGCCTGTAGTTTTGTCTGAAACTCATGGCAACTGGTGCAAGCACCGTGTGCATGGGTGGAAGCCCAACCAAATCATTATGCTGGAAGCGTAAGGGGCAAAAAAAATTGCAAGGCTAATAAAAACTTTATTTTCCAATATTTTGACCTCAATAGAAACAAAGTCAAAAGGGAGGAATAAAATTATTCCATAAAGAAAAAGGTTTTTAGCTTATACATAAAATGTGTGTTGTACATACTGTACGGTTGGCTGAGGGATATATGTATATAATAAACAAGTGTCCATAGAGGTATTTTGTACGAGCATTGACATTTTGAAAATTTTGATTCCGAATCCAAGCGGAAGTAGCATTTATAGCTCGTCGTAAATCACACGAAACCAAACTGAGAAATGATGTCAAAACTTTGCCCTTTAAGATGAAAATTTCATGTTTCAATTTATTTATTTTATTTACACAATTACATCGAGTTTAAACCGGATTATTAAAGTGTAGTGTAAGTAAATAAAAGCACTTGTTAACCCTTTTGATGAGTTAGCAGCACTCTATGTGATGGTAAATTAAGCGTGACTGATTGGTCCATTAACAAGCTGTGGGTTCGATTTAAAGAACCCTCGGTTTGGTCACTGATGGAACTTTTTTATTTTTTTATTTTTCCCTTACTTCCTACTCATTTTCCCTTCGTCTTTATAGCAACTCTCGATTACAATTAGATAAAAACTAATCTGTTGCCAGATGCCATCTTTTCCTCCCTTTGGGCAAGAATTCCCCATAGAGGGCGCTTGAAAAATTAGCTGTCCTGTCTGTTAAAAAGGGAAAAAATGACCTGTGACAAAAGAAAGCAATTAAAAAAGTTACTTTTTCACGTGTAGGAAATGGAATGAAGGTTTTTGTGGGCAGCTAAAAAGAGAAAGAGAGAAATAAATTAGTATTTTAAGGAGTTAAAAAGTTGGTTTGAAAAATGTAAAAGATGTGGTTTGTTTTAATGGGCGAGTTGTGTGTCTCTTGTCATGCTGCAGCATCCACTTGGTCCTAATTGAAGTGACATTCACAGCGCCATCAGCAAGCCCGAGGACGAAGGAATAAGAGCACTTTGATGCACTCGAAAAATTCAAGTGACTTTGCATTGTGAGTTTGTGTCGTGTCAAAAGCCACGTTTTACTTTTAAAACAAATCGACCCCGGTCAAATGGTGTTTTTACTTTTTATTTTTATACGGTGTAGTATTAGAGTGAGAAAATGTGTGGAAATGTTAGGGAATCTGCGGGGAAATGTGTAAAAGTTATACAATTGTGCAGGGAAATGTGTAAAAATTATGAAATTATGTTGGAAAATGTGTAAAAAATATAAATATGCAGGAAAAATATGAAAATATGCAGGAAAAATATGAAAATTTATAAAATTCTGTAGAAACGTAAAAAAAATGACAAATTTGCAGAAAAATTTGCAACTATAAAATTATGCAGGAAAATATGAAAACTTATAAAATTCTGTAGAAGATATTGAAAAAACTGCATTGAACAGAAAAATATGCAAAACTTACAAATTTACAGAAAAAGTTGCAAAAAGTAAAAAAATTATGCAGAAATATTTGCAAAAATTACATAATTATGTAGGAAAATTTGCAAAAATAACAAAATTACCGTATGCAGAAATATTTCCAAAAATTTCAAATTATATACGATTTTATTTTTATTCCCGAATTTTATAAACAAATCAACTTGGGACAAATGAATTTTTTCCTTTTTAAATTTACATTTTCCCCATCAAATATTAAAAAAAACTTATAAATATTATAACATTCAGAAAAATATTCAAAAATTCCAAACTATGCAAATTCACACATTTATTCCAAACCCAGAAAAAAAAATTTTTTTTCTAATTAAAACCCCATTTGGAATACATTACCTGCAAAACTTTTTCTAATTACCAAACTTAAAATCTTCAACTCGGACTCAAAGTACTTAGTCAGTGGTTCGTGACGATACCTTCTCATTCCACTTGCCTTGCCACGTTTGTGGCCTCACTTCACTGCAATTCACGCGTGTATGAATTGACCGCCTGCCGGCTGGCTTCTCTGCGTGCCTATGGGACTCGAGTCAATGTTAGCAAATGAGAAGGGCGTGGTTGGCACCTGTGAATGCGCTCCCATCTCAAACGCGCGAATTTCTTGCGCGAAACACCGTGCAAATGGCTTCACCTCTCCCCCCCCCTTTTCCCACCTCCTACTGGTTTCTCCCGGTGCCTCGAGTCGTGAATACGAACGCAGCTTGTCATCAGGGGTCCAATCTGACACTAATACCGCCTTCGCCTTCTCCAATGACCAGTAATGACAGGTCTCAACAGCATAAAGGCCCGCACCCATTCATTTCGCTTTTTTTCTTTTTTCTTGAAGGGTAATTGGACTTGGCCCCAGTTCTGATTTTCCGGCCCTGTTTCCTACATGTTATATTTAGTATGTCCACGGTGAATTAGTAGTTTGATATTAGTCAGTTTGCGCAATTAGTCAAATTGCGTTTTTTATCTGGTTTTTCCGCGCAACGCAAATTTTTTACGTAATAATCAAAAAATTGATTTCGTTTCGTCGACCGCAACATACAAAAATTTGAATTTTGAGGCATGCGCACTTCGTGCAACCACTATGGAGGCCCATTCGACCCGATCCGATCGTCAAGATTAAATCGAAGCTCATAAAGCACCGTAGAATTCGATCGAATACCTAGGGAACGTCAAAATAGATGCAAAATCCAGTTCTACATTCGTAGGATTAAATTAAAGTATGTTTAGTTAAAATTCGAATAAATCCGTGTGAATGCCCACATCCATGTGCACAGACACGGCATTACCATTAGTTGTATCTCATTTTACTGCAACCAAAGTGTTTAGAAATTTAGATTTGCGTTTTGGAGCAATCGATCGGCACGCAAATAGAAAGTTTTGAAATATTTTTAGTAAATTTTATTAATTTCGTTTCATATTTGCGTTTCTATACGAAATCAGCAAATTGTCTTCTGTTCTCTATATCTCAAAATACTGTACATGCTTCATGGTCAATAACTGTATTAACCATTCCTATCCGACGTGAGGTGTTTAGATATGCAAATTAGTAATTACACACAACCTGAGTACTTTAAGTTAAAGAAATGAGTACTGTCTCATTTTTATGCATTTGAGTCAAAACTGTCCAAACGAAGTCAGTTCAGAATTCACACATGTTTATTTTTATTTTATTTTATTTTATTGGTTTACATTTAATAAATAAACATCGAATTAGTGGGACTTGTAGAGGAAAGTCCAGGCTACAAAATGATATATCAGTTTTACTCTAACCCATCATAAAAGTGTAGAAACGAACCTGTGAAATCGTGTAAACAAATATTTGTCTGTCACTGTACTGTACATGTAATAACTCTTTGAAATTGTTCTTGTCGTTTGCAGGACCGCTCTGTCCGTCATCACCGGGCGACTCCATCTGTTCGAGCCTCCCGTTTTCAGCCAACCAGGCCAACTCTATTTATCCGCCGCCGTATTCGGATGGTAAATAGATGTGAACTTTAAGTAGTTTAGTTGTGATTTAATTTGTGATTTTATGTCGGGTAATTTGACGGGATCGTAAATATGATTCGGGAAGTCGAATCGGTTTGGTTGGGCGTTGGGTGAATTAGATATTCGGATTTGGCGATGATTCCGTCCGATGAAGAGCGAAATTGGCGTTGATTGGGTTTTAATAAAATGATAAGTAATTGGTTGGGTTGATTATTGTAATTATTTTTATGGTGGTTTTAAGGTGAGAAAGTGTTGTCAGTCGTGTTAAAAGGTTAAATGGAAGTGGCAGTAGGGTTAAATTGGATTCCATGTTTCGTGTTTTGATGATTTTTAGTGGAAGTTAATTATGGAAATTGTCATTTTTAATTCCGATCTGATGTTTTGGAGAATTAAAAATTGAGTCTTCCGGTTGTGTTAAAGAGCTCGAAATGTTCGGAACACACAGTTGGAAGTTTCTAATGAGTGATGATTTATTTTAAAGACTCTAACCTGACCGGAAATGATTTATTAATGCTTCAAACTTACCTAAAATAAGAGAAAATCGCTTTCTGCAATGCATTGCTACTTGGAAGGGATTAAAACGGCACTTCCGGTCACGTTGGGAATCTGAAATTTTACGAATACTGATATATATGTACATCTAAACTATTCTTCTAAAATTTCAAGGCTCTAAACTGACCGAAAGTGGTTTAAAACCACCATTTTTAAATAATGCTTTCCTGCAACGCACTGCTATTTTTAAGGAAAACATCACTTCCGGTTTTGTTAGGAACTTAAGATTTTAGGAGCACCTAGCTACATTCATCTAAAAACTGCTCCTAAAATTTCAAAACCCTACCAAAACCGGAAGTGCTAATAACTCTCCCTCGAAATTCTAAGAGACCAAAAAAATTCCGCATAAAACTCAAATTTCCTCTTCATCTTGGAAATCTCCACCTTTAAACAACCAACCAATTAATGTCCTTTTATGAAACTACGGTGCATTTAGATGAAATCCTGATAAAACATAACTTTCCAACTAATTTCAACCATAAAAATAAAAAAAATAAAAAAAAACACATACACTCGTGCAATTCCACAGCTACTTAAAACACCATTAATGTTTAATCAATCTTTTTAATAATTCTTTTCTCTCGCCTCTCTTCCCTTTCTCCCTTATCTCTCTACACCAGGGGCCTGTGCAACTTCGAATTTGTCAACACCTGGCTCAATAATGAGCACCTACACACCTACTGATGTGAGCAGCCTTCATTTGACACCAAGTTCGCCTCCAGTGGCCACAACTCCCAGTAGTCATCGAGCTCTGAGCTCGCTCGCATCACCGACGCCCACAGAGGGCGACGTTTCGACAGCGCCCTCGTCCGAGAGAGGGGCGATTCTCTTATCAAACCTAGTGGCTGATATTCAAAGCATGACATCGCGAGTTGCGGACGATACCACGTCCTTGACGTCTCCGTCGAGTGCGCGCAGCTCGTCCCCGACGCCGTTGAGCACGTGCAGTCGTGGCGTGAGTCCTGCGCCGCGTCTCTGTCCATTTTCAACAGACGATGACAGAGTCAGCTTGGTGGAATGTGCGCACGATGACGTGTGAGAATGCGGCAGGGATCATTCAGACTCCAGATGCCTCTTTTCACCCCACCGAAAGGAGAAATGAAATAAATGAAAAACATATATTATTATATATAAATAAAAATATATATATATATAAAGAAAAAAAGGAAATTATAAATAAAGATCACCATCATATAGCCACAGTGTGCGTGTGTGCAAATGTGTGTGTGGGTGTCATTTTTCAAAGTGGAAATTAATAATAAAATAAAAAACAAAAAAACTTGACTGTATCACATTGCCTTGTGCTTTTTTATTTAAAATTTATTTATTTTGTTTTTTAAAGCACTTTGTGCACTGACTTTATATAGAAATATGTATAGGTTGTGTATTATAATGGATCTTTTCATTTAATTTGTATTAAAAAAGAGATTATTCGGATTTTTTTTGTTTTTAGTGGAAGATGATGCTTCGGATGGATTAAAATGAAAAGTGGAAGTATTTTTCCAGGTATTTTTTTCTGATTTAATTATTTAATGGATCGTTTTACTTTATAGGTTTTTTTAGGGGGATGACATTTCTGGGAATTTTAAAAAGATAATTTTTATTATTTTTTGTTTTTGTTTGGTGTTTAAAAAATTAAAATTAATTTTTCAATGCAGTTAAATGCAACTTTAATATTAAACTTGGGAATATGCAAATGTGTGAAAAAAATTAGCTGCATTAAAAAATGAAAACTTACATTAACATTTATAACATTTTTCCTTCTTATATAATTCTTCACTTTCATGGTGACTTTTCAGTTAAAAGTTAAAAGCCTGGAATTTCAAGCAAAAAATTCAAACTAAAACAGGAGAATTTTTCCAGTTCTTTTAAAAAAGGAATTCATATAAAATTTTTCCAATTTAAAAATTAATTTATAATTTTTTTCCTAATACATATTGATCAGAATAAATTCTAAGATTTGGATTAAATCATAATACTCCCACACAACCCAACATTAATTGGAATTTACTATGATTCCATTTACAAAAGAAATAAATAAATAAAAAAATCTGGAATTGGTCTCTGGGGACATAAATAATCTCTGATAACAAAAACTAATGGAAAACACAGAAAATCCTGTTTTTGTTTAATTCTTTTCCTCTTTCTCCACTTTTAGAGATGAGTTCTTCTTTAAAACGAGGAATTAATTGATTTTTGCAGAATAGAGCGACTGTCTAATGAATTATGTGCTCGCTCCAGTATGATTTTGGAATGGTTTGAATCAGACGAAGCGCGTCTCGAATTCCTACTGCACTTCCGTAATTAAATTCCTTTTCCACTCAAGGTTTGCAAACAAAAGATAAGTTTATATGTTATCTTGGTAACACTCATCTTCCTTTCGAGTCAAAACTCCCATGACAAATGTGAACGTTCAATAAATTCGGATCGCACACTTGTGTCAACATTTACTCTCCTTATCAGTGATGCATACTAAATATTTCAATTTGTGCGTTCAAATCCTTGAAAATTCCATTAATTAAATTCATAATTTAAATTTTCTCAAACTTTACACTTTTTTTCGTTCTTTCCTCTCCTAGGTAAATATTT
>JAQFZO010000588.1:0-22727 GCA_034695885.1 Geophilus flavus
AACTCACGGCTACTAGCGCAAGCGCCGTGGGTATCACTGGAAGCCAACCAAATCATTATGCTGGAAGCTTAAGGGGCTGAAAATTTGCAAGACTGATAAAAACTTTACTTTTTTGAATTTTCACCTGAAAATTTCTGAGAACACTGTTTAATAGAATAGGAACGAAGTCAAAAAGAAAAAAAAATTTATTCTTTAAAAATAAATTTTTTTTCCTATACATGAAGTGGCTTGTGTACATTTGTACACATGGTTGGTACTCCGAGGGTTAAGAAAAATAGAAAAAAAGTAACTAAAAACGTGTATTAGAGTATAATTAATGGAAACCTCAAATTAAATCTTGCTAAACATTGGGTAACAGGTAAAAATAAAGAAAAAAAAATCTTTAGATCTCATGATTGCGCAGCTGCAGATCGCACCATCCGCTTTGCTTTCGACCTGACATTTTGCTGTGGTTGAACTTCCTGTATCGTGTACTTTAAAAATGGTAAGTTGATATTGTATGTTACAGCATGCTAGACTGCAATGATGTCTACGAAGTGGACACTGGTGTCTAACTGGCGTTGACGTCATTGTTAGATTGTTACTGTTAACCAATAATCAAACAGTACAATAAGTCAAACAAATTGTTCAAAACTAAAAACTAAATGAAAAAATTGAATTTTTTAGCCGGCTCCAACAACTAAATGAAAAAATTGAATTTTTTAGCCGGCTCCAACAAGTTCCACCTAGGACCTAATATATATTAGATCCTAGGTTCCACATCTGTTCCACATCTGTTGGCGGTGGTGGAAGATCCCCGTTCAAAGCAATGGCTCCAACAGCGGGCAGTATGAGTACAGTAAGGCAAAGGTAAAATAAAAGTTAAATAAAAATAAATAAATAAATCATTAAAAGATTAAAAATTCAATTTTTTATAATTTTAGGAAGGCTGCGCCTACAAGTGGTTGCAATCGCTCATCAATTTTAACGAGTACCTGAGGAATGTGGAGATTTTACACAGATGATTCACCCGGAATCAAAGTATAATGATTTTTAGTTAGTGTAATGTATTTAGTTAGTTTCGAGTGGATCCATACGAATTTTAATGGCTTTTATTTGTATTTAAGTAGATTTATGTTAAACATTAATTGAATTTACAAATTCCAGTTCTGTTGCGAGTTTCGCCATCACAGAGCGTTGCGTGTTAGTCATGACACAACTGTACTGAAATTGGAATTATCACCACTATTGACTCAAACCTGAATTTTTTCAGATACAAATAATTTTATAGTGAATGAAATCGATATCATCTCACCGATTAAAAAATTCTGAAAGAAGAATATGCAGTTCAAGATGCGATTAAAAATTTTAGAATTGATGTAGTTGAGCAATTACAACTTATTAAAATCATCAAACTCTGCCAAGCTCGTAATTATTAAATTGGTAAGTAAATTATTCATAAAAATTTTAATTTTTCAATCGTAAAGTAAAAAAAAAATTTTTTATAGTCAAATCATAGTCAAATTCATAGTTAATTACAAAGCACGACAATTACAAAGCACAAGCACGATGGATGAACTGGATGGCGATAGTTATTATTATTCAATACACAGCAAAAGATAAATAAAATTAAAAAAAAAAAATATGTTCAATTTTTATTACATTTTTACAAATTTATCAAATAAATACAAGAAAATAATAAAAAAAATTATACATTTTAACTAAAAAGGATAAAAAATTGTATAGTGTACATTTGTGTGCTATAATGATAACATTTGTGCGATATATTTGCAACTGTTGTTGTATACAAAATTTAAAAAACAAATAAAAATTACTGTATATAAAAATTATGAAAATATTACAAAATGTTTTTATTCTTTTCCTCTTTCGAGATATTGGAACTGGAGATAAAGTTGGAGGTGCTTGAGCAAGATATGAGCCAATATATGTTTCTAATTTTGTTTTTATTTGCAAAAATTTCTTTTCGGCGTCGAGTCTAAAGTTATAAAGGTAGCGGTGATGAAAGACGTCAGACCCCGAGGGGGACGATTAAGAACCAGAAAACCCATTCGAATACATTTATTTATGTCTTAATAATCATCAATTATGAGAGAAGTTTGTATATCAATTTATAGATTGAAGCAGTTGAAAACACTTGTTAAAAGTGGTCAGAATAGACGCGGAAAATATTTTTTGTGATTTGGGTCGCTACATTACAATATATACTAGGTGAGTTCATAAATGAATTTAAACATATATATAATATCTAAAATCCCCAGTGTGGAAGAGTTTGTGGAGAGGTGGAAACACGATGGGTGGAAACACAATCGGTGTGGAAACGCAAATCGGTGTGGAAACACAATCGGTCGCACGTTTGATTGGATCGAATTCCCATCGTGTTTCCACCTTTCCACAAAATCAAACGTGCGACCGATTGTGTTTGATTGGATCAAAGTTGAAAAATGCGCAAAAGGTTGCAACCAAAAGGAAGTTTGTTGAAACCTCCATTGGCTGTACCAAAAAGTAGTGACTTTAAACAATCGTTAAGTAAAACTTGCTGCGGCAATCTTGACACCAGTTGAGAAAATATGCAATGCATTACAAGATAATGCATTACAAGATAACTGTTAGGTTTGTAATTTGTAGTAATAGAATCCATGTATGGTACTCGGGAATTTGGTTTGTAATTTGTAGTAATAGAATCCATGTATGGTACTCGGGAATTTGGAACATGATGATCAGGAAGAACATCATTTCCAGAGTAAAAGCTATCATGGGGCAATTGTTTTCAAGGTTTTATTTATCTGTCCCATCCGGTTTGTTACAGAGAGGAAGAGAGAGAGAGTGAGGAAAGTTGCGGACATGGTCCTTCAAACGAAGTATAATTGATAATGAATGAAGAGGAAAACATTTTCACAACTACAATCGACAGAAGCTGGAGGCCAAGTCTGAGCAGGAATAGGAGCTATTGCTGGTTCTATTTTGGTTCGGGCCCAGAGTCCTTCAGCTCCAGCTGTTGAAGTTCAAGGTACAACAGTCAACATGTCCCTGACGATTAGTCCCTGTAAGGTTACACCCAACTTGAGTCATCCGTCGTCTTCTGTACCGGCCATTATTGGGAGAAATTTGTTTGAAATGGGAAAAATTAATCCCTTAATCCCATGATTCAGCAGCAACAAAGTCCAAGATTTGCTACCCGAAAGAACAGAAATAACGCGAGGGGACAGAAATTGGTAAAATTAGAAGAGATTAAGAACCAGAGAAACCACATGTTACCGTATCTGAAAGATCATATGTTTTGCAAAACTTGCATCTGTCAAAAGACAGCAGAGATTTTTGATTTGGTATACGACACGATTTTATTAAACGGTGCCGGGAAGAACACAACAAGGCGCTCAATTGTGAGCTTAGAGTATGTGTCTCATTTATTGCGAAGAGTACCCACAAATGAGAGAGAGAGAGATATACTAGAATTTTCAGAAAATTAACATCAACCAAAATGAGGAAATATTTAAGACTTTGGGAGTGATGAATGATTACATCCAAACTAGTATGAGCAAAAGTTTTTGACAATCTGCGGATCGTGTTTTCTCCCTTTACTACTGTTTGTAAAATAGAGAGAGAGAGAGAGAGAGAGAGAGAGAGGTATGATCTGTTGTCTTTGACCAGATCATACAAGGGACTTGAAATCAAAACTACAAGTTTTACCAGAAATTGATCATACAAGGGACTTGAAATCAAAACTACAAGTTTTACCAGAAATTGAAACTACCGCGTGTAGCTTGGTTAGACGAAGGCCGGGATTGAGAGAGAAATTATTATAATTTGTGAATATTTTCTTTACAACTGTCATTAAAGCAGCGCAAAATACAATATACTTGCAGAAAAGAACAAATTGTTTGACGTAAGGAGAAATTTATGTAATTAGTAACCGTGGAAACCACGTATTCGGGATGTTGGGACATGATGGTCATCATTTGCTTGACTAAACCCATTGCCGATATCATCGCGAACATCCAAAGATGTAGAGAATTCTTTCATAAATCGATACATATTAACACAAATAAGCTCAAATGCTATGTTGTTTGGATCTGATCCATTTATAAATCTAATATAAATCAAATATAAATCAAAGTCAGGATTTGCTCGTACTGTTAGAAAATTAGCTAAATTGAATTCGGACAATTTGAATGTCAATAATCCGTTAACCCATTCCAGGGATAAATTCTTTCAATACCGTAATCCATTACGGTAGCCCATTTTAGGAGTACAGTAGAAAGGAATACAGTAAAGACTGTTCGAGATGTTCACTGTCAATAGTGAACAGAATCTGGACAATCTTGTGGGTGAAGAAATTTCCACCATAAACTTCACAATTAATTTATCCAGTCCCTGGACATCACTATTAGATTCAACAAGAAGAGAAAATCTAATTTTCTCAAAACATAAACAAGTTATTGCCAGTGATAGTCGGCCAGACCACCGCCATCGCCACCACAGAGGAATGTGCAAACTTTACATGTCCACCTCTAATGTGAATTAAGGGCGTGGTAATTATTGATTGAAATTAAGGGCGTGAATACAATTTGCCTGCATAGAAGTGGAACAAATTGTGGATGTCTTATGTCAAAAACAATTGTAACCTAATACAAGTGTCAGAAAGATTATATGTTTTACAACAATTGCATCTGCCAACGTCAAAACTCAGCATGCATAGATTTTCGATTCGGCATACGACACGATTTTGTTAAATGATGCCGGGAAGAACATAACAAGGCGCTCAATTGTGAGCTTAAAGAATGCGTCTCATTTACAATACGTAATTGCAGCGCTGAAAACCCATGATTTAAAAAATAAAACACTCAGAATAGACGCAAAAAATATTATTTGTGATTTGGGTCGTTGCATTACATAAAACATTGCGCAAGGAGAGAGAGAGAGAGAGAGAGAGATTTTATCATGTACGGTAACATGCGTTGAAGTAAACTTCACCGCAAAGAATCTCACAAATATGAGAGAGAGATTAGGAGATTAACACAGACGTATTTCACAAAGGAAATTCCATCGGCGTGGAGGAAATAACAACCAGTCACTGGATTATAGCTACAGGTATTGATTAAAATGATTAAAAAGATTAAAATGAGTGGGGAAACATGTGTAGTTTAAAAAAATTTAAATCTTACCTTGTAATATCGTTCTGTGATGTACAAATGTTTTATGATGTATAAATCTACCACCCCAGTCAAACTTCCCGTCTGCGAATCCCTGTCGGACGGAATTAATCAGATAAATCGCTTTACCAACTAACTGTAAGAACAGCCATGCACCACCACCCACTGAATCAGGAAAGCTCTCATTCACAAAAGTGGTTTTCGTTTTAAAAAATAAAATATTTTCATTCGACTTTTATTTTTCAAAGTATTGCATGTGACTTTCACATCGATGGAACTCTAGGGATTAACCATGGAATTTTTCAATTTTTCCAGTTTCCACTCCATCTTTAAACTTTGCGATAAAAGTTTTAATTTCTGGTGAAGCTTATTTGTGACCACGGTGCATTTAAATCAAGGATTCAAACATCAGTAAATCCAAGAAAGCTGCTACAATTAAAGTGCGTTTTCACAATCTTCATTGATCTTTTACACGTTGGAAAGTGTGTTTTTGTCAAATGGTCATTTATGACTAGATCGACTGCATAGAATCGAATTTTCATGATAAAGAACTTCAGCAAATTATACAAATTCAAATCTTGTACAAAGTATATAAAAATTTAAATCTTACCTTGTAAACCGAGGTTTGTTCATGTAGCGTCTGGACGTCTTCATTCTGTGATGTCCCCATTCAAACTTCTCACCCGACATTGTCTTCGGACCGTCAGTCAGGAGTTCACCGCTTTCGAATCTTTGCCGGATTTGAGTGGATAAAAATTCATAAAACCCTTGCCTAAAACAGATATCTCTTGGTTTTTGTGAAAGCGCCGTCTGGTGACAGTTCTATCATCAAAAAGAATTAATTTCGATTAATTAGAAAAGTATTTTTGACAGAATTTCAATTTTTTTGGTACCGCCTGCACTAAATTTTTCCAATTGTTTACAACATCATTAAAAAGATCTAATAATTAGCTTGGTAATAAAATAAAATAAAATATCTTTTGTTGTATTTTTTTTAATGAAATTTATGAATCATCTTCCAATTGTTTACAACATCATTAAAAAGATCTAATAATTAGCTTGGTAATAAAATAAAATAAAATATCATTGTTGTATTTTTTTTTTTTTTAATTTGAAATATAACTGTTTAATTTCATTTTATTTTTAATTTTAATTCGATAAATAACTCAGAATGTTGTCAAAAAAAAAACTTTTTTAATAAAAATATCTGGACCAAATTCAAGTTTTGTAGCATTACAAAATATGAAAAAAGTCGAATTTCAGAAAAAAAAAATTAATTAAAAAAGAGTTTAAAATTGTTGATTTTTAATTATAAATCAACCTTTTTTTATATGATATTTAAATTTAAATTAAATTTTTTAAATTACTATCGATAAAAAAATTTTAAATTTCTGCTATGTTTATTTTTTTTTAATAATTGTTTTGCTGTTATTGCCGTAGGTTTGGGGTTTACAATAGTTACGTCTAACTGCATGGATATACCGTCTGGAGTCGCCATTTGTAAGTCATTGTTTTCTTTTATTGACCCTTCAATGGATTTCTAAAAACGCTCTTAGTTGAGGATACCGTACTTTACAAGCTGAAATTTTTAAGGGGTAGCTTTTTCAACCTTAGAAAACTTTTTTTATTATATACGGGCGAAAAACCATACAAAATGTCATTTTGGAACATGTGTAGTTTAGCACTACACCTGAGACGACCACATGAGTCATGAATACCAACTTTCGGTCGGCTTCGCCGCCTGGTGAGTTACGGACTTATAAGTTTAGAAGCGAAAAACGTGAAACTGTACTTTCTGTAGTCTATTTAACAGAATTTTTCAAATTTTTTTTTTAATAGAGGTCCCTTCTCAGACCTACTAGATTGTAAATTTTCAGATTACTTTATTATTTATTATTATTTATTGTATGATGATATTGTAACGAAACAAGTTGTATTCACCACTTCAGGGCATCTACATAAATTGTTTCAAAAATTCTAAAAAGATTTTTAGAAGTTTTGTTATGCTAATTTTTAAGCATGTTCGTACCTACAGAATTTGTCAAATCATTTATTAATTTTTTTGTTTTTTTTTTAAAATCAAAAAGTTGTTATTTGATTCCAGATTCAAAACAACTTTTGCATTGAAATGGAAAAACCAAAAACCAAACCGGTCGTTTATCAATGCCATTTGTGTGATTACTCTGGCAAACAAGCAGGCCAGTTGAAGCTTCACTTTCTAAAACACACGGGAGAAACACCATTCACATGCGATCTGTGTAAAAAATCATTTTATTCCCAAGAAAATCTAAATCGTCATTCGATGATGCTGCACTTGTAAGAAAATCATTCAAATTCTTGTTCAAAGCTGAAAAATCTCAAAATTCCCATTTCAGAAAACATCCCATAGAAAAACCATACAAGTGTCATTCGTGTTCTTATTCTTGCATCGATTTTCACCGATTAAAGACTCACTTAATGATTTGTGTTGGTAAAAAACCGTTCAAGTGTGATTATTGTTCGTATGCCTGTACAACTAAATCGTATTTACCGATCCACATGAGGACCCATACTGGAGAAAAACCATACAAGTGTCATTTGTGTTCGTTTTCTTCTGCATGGAAAAAATCGTTGAAACACCATTTGTGTTCCCACACAGGAGAAAAACCGTACAAATGTCAATTCTGTTCTCATTCGTGTAATTCGCTTTGGGCATTAAAAACACACACGCTGATCCACACGGGAGAAAAGCCTTACAAGTGTGATCAGTGTTCTTATTCCAGTGCTTACAATTATAGTCTTAAGCTGCACATGACGAAACACACCCAAGAAAAGAGATTCCAGTGTCGTTTATGTTCTTATTCGTGCAACGTTATTAGTAATTTGCAATCTCATTTACTGACCCATACTTCAGAAAAACCCCACAAATGTCATTTGTGCTCGTATGCTGCTGCTCAAAAAGTGATTTGCTATTTGTAATCAAAATTACCGAACACCTTCAAGAGTAAGAGGACACTTATTTAGTTAATTAAGGTGTCGTCTTATACTTAAAATCGTTCCTTACACTTAAGGCAATAAGGGTATACAAAATTACTGTTGTAGCCTTAAAATAAGTGTCAGACTTACGGTACTCTTAAAGGTGTTCGAATGGTGGTGGATGTGTAAAAACGTTTTAAGAGTGTATTGTACTAGCTAGTGTACGTACTACACTCAGTAGTAGTTACATTCAAATATGCAAATATCAAATGTGTATTTTTGAAGTTTAGAAATAATTGTAAAAGTTTTGAATTATGCATATAAAATAAATCCCGCACGCATATTTAAAGTATTATTTAATAAATCATTTTCTGATTTTGTATAAAATTTGAATAAATTATAATTTAAATTGTTTTTAATTTTATTTTTTTTTAAAAAGATTTAGCCATTTGAATCATGCAGACATAATATGGAACGCCAAATGGTTCATATATTAATATATGAGGTGTGTCTTCATTTTTATATATGTGGTGATGTCCACACATATAACTGATGACATTGAAAGTTATAACTCGTGTCACTTTTATATATGTGGTGAGTTATAGATTTTAAATTTATAAAAATATTAGAATCAATTATATAAATTAAAAACCCTATATATAAGTACACCATCTGATAATAGTTTTCAACCAATGCTGTACAATCACCCCATCTAACGGCAAATTTGAGCGTAATATTTTATCGATTACAAAATCCTGGCTCCGAGTTTGACCGGTCGGTCAGGAATTTTTAAAATGAAATGATGTGGCGGCACAGACAACGATCAAAGGTGTGTGTCCCCGAAATGAATTGGCGACGATAAAGTAAAAATCTCTCAATTTAAAATTTCCAAGACTCAAATAATTGAAATATTAATCCTCATTTCAGAGCCAAAACACCAACAATGTCGTCAAATACATGGTGTGGACAATTTTCTAATGTAATCCTGTCATTTCCGATGTGCAGAAACACCCGTAGGATAGCAACCAAGCGGAATTCGGAAGGCATTGCGAGTCCTTACAGTAGATAATTTCAATCGGAATAGATATTTATAACAGTTTTTTTGTGAGACATATTTGTAAGTTGGAACAAGAGTATAATTTTGAAGCGATTAATTGGCAACACATCGAGTTTGTCGATAATCATAAATGCTGATGAAAAAGTAATTTTAACTTTTATTTATCCTCGCTGTTTTGATTTTTTCATTAATTATTTCCTAGGCTGTACCACAAACAGGAACAACTGTGTTTTTCAAAGAATTAAAATCAAGAAATTTTTCACCGTTAAGTCGTATCCTGTTAAATTTAAATCAAAGCAGTATTTATACAATGAAATGGTTATTTCAGAACCGATAAAATATTACTGAGGCATAAATTAATTAACGATGCTATATTTTATTCAAAATAGATTCAACATACATATTCTCGTGCTACAAACGTGATCCTGGATTAAGAGTATATCCAGAACATATAGCAATTGATGACGTTGTTTCACTAATCGGTATTACTTTTAATTATTTTTTGCTACATTTTAATGTTAAATTAATGGTTTTTGTTTTTAAATTTAAGGTCCCGAAAGGGAAATAGATGTTACAGATGTAGGCAAACGAGACAACATTCGCACAACATGACAAGAATTTGTAGAGTATTTAAAAAATTATAATAAATAGGAAATTTCTAAGAAAATTATAAGAAAATTATAATAATTAGTAATTATTATTATTCGAATTTAATTATTATGGAATTTTCAAATACTAAGTGACGATAAATAAAATAAGTTGTAATAAATTCAAATAATAAAATTGTTGTTGTTTTCTGGGTTACGGTATCGGATTTCTTTTGGTACCTCATCATATCTTTCCTGTAAAAGAGAAATAAAATTAATTAGATTTGGACCCTGAAAGTTACCGTAGAAGCGATATAGTACTATATATCGCTGAAATTGTATATATCGCTGAAATTGTATATATCAAGAATTACGAATGAAAGAAAAATACTTGTTTTCCTTGTATTCGTATTTCAAAAAAATTCCAAAATTCTAAAATTCAAAACAATTGATTTTGTTTTTCAAGAAAAACACTTTGTCGCTTTACTCACCAAGCAGATCAATCCACGGGCCAAATTTACCATTGGGGTGCTGACTCGTGTCTATAAAAATAACGACGTATTAATAAAAAAATGTTTTTTACTATGACTACCGTAATAACCTTACATTTGACGTCTATTGTTACATTACAAGAAGATTGTAGTCCACTCGCGTCGACCGCTGTGTACCATAACTCCGTCTTTCCCAGTGGGAAAGAGTAAGGTGCAGTTATCAGCGGATGAACTAAATAAATTGTAGGTGGGACCTTGTAGACTATTTTGAAAGAAAAGAATGTATAACAAATCTAAATGTTTACTAATATGTTTCTAATATTTTACTATTGTTGTCGCTTGCATTTGGTGGATACCAACTAGTATTGTGGCTGAAATTTTGTCCGTTTTGGATGTAAATTATGATGGGTTCTGGGCAGTTTATAGTTGGTGGTTGTGTATCTGATAATAAAGTCAATACTTTTGTTACGTGGGTTTTAATCCTTATTAATTGCTTTTAGTACTTACACAACACTATTTTTATAACACTATTTTTATAACTAGAAGTCTATAATTATAACTCTATACCTGCTTTTTTGTGCAAACTCCTCTAGTAAAAATACAACTGAAACTTAAATCCGTTTTATGTGTGTGTAATATAAAACATACCAACACAACGAAACTTTACGTCGCCTAACCAGAGGCCATCTCTACAAATTAATGTTCCATGAGATTTGTTGTAGGAGTTGACCGTCGAAATCCACACATACGCCTTCATATACTCGTATCCTTCATGTCGGCAGTATATTCTTAAAAAAAAAGGAGGGGGAGAGAGAAAGAGAAATGCATTATAAATAAACAGAATTACGGATTGGTTTAATGACGTGCTAGATTTCGTCGGTGCTTACTGGCATCGTTGCGAATTCGGTTGTTTATCGTTAATGCAATTTTCGGGTTCCGTGATGATTTCGGTTCCGTAAATGGATGAAATCGGTTCACATGATCTGTTTTGGACGTCGAGAGCAACTTTGAACAAAAAAAATTGATTAAATCACATTAATTTCACGTAATTTAATCAATGTGGAATACAGTTAATTTGGTTTTTTTTAAAAAATAATAAAAAATGTGTACTCACCAATATACTCCGATGAACCACCTCCCACAAGTGTTGTATCGGTATAACCGAGACACACGAATATCAACAAAACAAAAAGCATCTGTTTAAACAAAAAACCAAAAACATTTAAATTCTGTGTTAAGAAGCAACATTCATTGTCACCTTGTGGTCTGCAATATGGAAGTTCGTCAGTGGTCTGAAGTTTTTATATTTGAAACGTTTAAATTAAAAAAAAATTCAAATTATAAAAAAAATCAAATTAAAAAAATTCAAATTAAAAACAATTCCAAATAAAAAAAATTCAAAATAAAAAAAAATCAAAATTTTAAAAAATAAATTCCAAATTTAAAAAAAAAATTCAAATTCAAATTTAAAAACAAGACAAGAATTGATGACAAATTACATACGTTTACATTTCCAGTTTGTTAGTACTATCCTGATACTCTTCCAATGGCATCTGTAGCAGAGGCCATCGTCGGTTAAGCCATAGACCGAAATACTATACTATATTATTAAGGTCTATGGTTAAGCCATCATTGATTTCTCTCAAGCACATTTTGACCTGACCCACAGCTACTGAAGTAGGAGCCGAGCCTAAGAGTTTGACGACGCTTCGTCAAACCAAAATTGCTTTATGTTAAAACTCGTCATAAGGTAACATTTGAATTTGTTTATAATTCACTCATATTTCTTCCTTCGCATTGTTGAAATATCTTCTTTATAGATTAGAGGATGCATATCTGTTTCGTTATCGAATCCGGTCTCATCCTCGTGATTACCTCTATGGCATCCAATAACATCTCTAATGGCATCTGTAGTGGAGCTACAGATGTCAAGCCCTCAGAATGATTTGTGGTGATTTTGAGGGTTTGAATCAGTAAATATATTGCGAGCACCATTTGTCGCCGCATAAAATATTCATTTCTTTATTTTGGATTTACTCGTAGCACTGATAAAACTGTCGTAGCAATATCAGGCTTTTCAAGTGTTACTCTAGTGACTCTTTCAATGACATCGTCCAATGACGATGCATATTAATTGTAATGAACACGTCACAAGGTAAGATTTAAATTTACTCTTGTTCCTTTTTCACTTTTTTTCATAGTTGGAATATCTTCTTTACAGAATAAGTAGCATCTAATGTTTCAAAAAGCCAGTACGTCCTTTTATCTATTTTACCTAACTTTTCAAAAAACCAGTACGTCCTTCCTAATGTTTACGCATCTTCCGTACCGTACCACATAATGCTATGCAGCATTATGTCTGTAAATGGACATTTTTAAATTGGTCAGATAGTGAGCGGCTGCGCATCGCTGCCCTTTCCTCGTTCGATTTTCCTCTTCCGTACGTTTCGATGTCAACACTTAACAATTGTTGACAGCCATAACAATAAGGTTGACAGCCATAACAATAAGGCAGTTTTTTTTCAATTTTTTTCCCTTGCATCTCCTGACTTAACTTTCTTTGAAACTTGTTTTTTTTTAAATATGGTATTGAGGCATATGTGTAACCTGAATTTGGACCTTGTGTAGGAGTTGAAAAATCTGTTTGAATTTTTCTTCCAAGGCTGTTATACTTTTCACTACCCATTAATTCACAACCCATTAATTAGTGACTACTCTTTTCTTTTTCACGATGACTAATAAATCCTTTTCGTCATTTATTTTGATTTTAATTATGTTTCATGGGCAACGCGTTTATTCTCTAACTAGGCAATTGTGAGACTGAATTAATAATTTGTGAAAGGATTTGAGATTTTGTAGAGATTTTCTATAGATTTTAAATGATTTTTTGGATTATTTTAATGATTTGTGATTGGGATGTTATGTTAAACAAAAACAAATCCCGCATAATGCTACGCAGAGGCGATGTCTGTAAATGGATATTTATATAAACTGGTCAGATATGCGATTATCCACACAGTAAAAGCAGAAAAGCGCATCTACACAATAAAAACAGAAAAGCGCAATCTCTCGTCACGTATGAAAATACAAAATTAACTACACTTAATATTGTTAGATCCTTGCCTATAGATCCTTGCCTATGGTAATACAACAGTTTCTTTTCTTGACTGAGCCCGAGCCAGACCTGATTTGCTTCACTTGATTTTTTGGGTTATTCTCTTATCAGCTTTACAATTCACTACCCATTAATTCTTAAAAATTAGCTCGAAAAAATTATTTCTAATTAATCAAACCAATCCTTCGTATTTTATTTAAGAATACAATCACAACCAAATTAATTTTATTTAACAAGATTGCATTACCAGATGTGAATGACCTTGGGAAATATCTTGATGTAAACTCTTATCTTGAATTAAGAAAATAAAATGGTTGTTCTTACCTTGATATTGCACACCATACATATTTTTCCCTACAATTGGAGTACTCATTCTAATGCTGTTTCCGTGGTAGAGATGATAACAGAGTATTCAAGTGTTCAAACCGAACACTCCTCGACCCAGTGTTTGAATCAAACACCCCCGACCCATCGACAACTTTACAATTCACTACCCATTAATTAATGTGACTACGATACTCTTTTATTTTTCACGATGATTATGTTTCGTGGGCAACACGTTTACTCTAGGCAATTGTGGGACTGAATTAATAATTTGTGAAAGGATTTCTGGGATTTTGTAGAAATTTTCTAAAGATTTTTGAATGATTTTTGGGATTATTTTAATGATTTGTGATGAAAGATTTAAATTTTTTATGAGGTTACTTACTGGTAATAAGTGATATTTGAATTTATGTTTGTCTTAGTTTTTGATGTGAATACCCTGATCAGGTTTAAGACATCCTATAATAAAAATTATCTTTTTCAGCTCTCATTC
The DNA here is from genome assembly GCA_034695885.1 of Geophilus flavus. Classification (NCBI taxonomy): domain Eukaryota; kingdom Metazoa; phylum Arthropoda; class Chilopoda; order Geophilomorpha; family Geophilidae; genus Geophilus; species Geophilus flavus. The sequence goes on from JAQFZO010000588.1 coordinate 14,173, forward strand.
CTGTGAACTCTTTCCTTTTCGAGCTCCCATTACATGTAAGATTTGACAGTTTTTATGTTAAATGCTAACGACAAGCCCTTATACCAGGGAAAGCTGATCCAAATCCTTCCAATAAAAATTTGTCAAGAAAATTGACAAATGATTTATACATGCAAACATTGACAAGTGACTGCAAATGTTGCATGTATAAATCACTTGTCAGTCATTTAAAAAGTTTTCTTTAGCTGAATATAAATATAATATAAATATAAATTAAATATAAATATGACACCGTCATTAAAGTATGTATTACCATAGTGACTTTCCTTTTGAATGTCTTACCAGCCTGATCCATGTCCCTGTTTGGGAGCCATTGTAGCATATGATCTACTTAAAAGTATACCGAGCGACATTGATTAATTTATAGCATGTGATTTATTCATTTGGGATGATTGCACATGGTATGGGAAAAGATAAGGCTTACAGTGATGTGGCTGGCTGGGTGGTCAAGTGATGTCCCTAGTGTAGTGGAGTCTCTGGTATTGAGGAGTCTTTTTGATGTTGTAAAACCTTTTCTGGTGTTGTGGAGTGAGTGGTGCCCTATTTTGGACTCTGGCTGACTGCTCTCTGTTGACTCTTCTCTCACTGCTCACCGAATGTAGACTGACTCTCGTCCCCTCAACTCTTCTCCTGACCTGCCCTACCCCTAGGCACCATACACAACACTCCCCTACTATGATTGGTGGAAAACATGGAAAATAAGAAATGAAAGAAGGGGGTTTTGGAATGGGGAACAAGTATACCATGATGTAATTATGGCATTTTAAACACAATTTCAGTAACACACTGCCCCCTTAAAAAGTTTTCTCCTGGGCCAAAAAGAAAAATTGGTTTGGCAATTGCGTGTCTTTACAAAAGCTTTACAATTTCTTCTTAATCTCCCATTGTTTGTCAGTATCCATAGTTTGTTCGGCGTTTGAGTTCTCGTTAGGCAATTCATCATCCGTTTTACTTTTTTTGTCCTATAACCGGGTTGTCCCTAGTCGGTAAAAATGTCTATTTATCTCAATTGAATATTAAAATCATTAAAATCAACTTTAACGGGCAATATACCGTATCAGCCTTCTTGACGAACTAAAAGGACTGTGTTGAAGAAATAATTTATACCGACCACTTGTTGAAGAAATAATTTATACCGACCACTTGTCATTGTCTATATTTTTATGTGGAAATAATTAAAAAAAATATCGTCTTTTTCTGTGGAAATAATAAAAAAAAAAATTAAATTGATTTGAATTGAATCACATCGATATCGCTTGATTTACAGAACAGTTTGCTTTTTCCAAATTGGTATTGCAAATTGGTATTGCAAATTGGTATTGCAAATTGGTATTGCAGTTTGGACAAAGACAGAAACACAATTCAGGATTTGCGCAGACGTCTTTGTCCAAACTGACCATAGTTTTTTAATCGAGTCTTTCACCATAACTCGAATCTCGATTTTGGCTAAATACAAAAGTCATATATTTTGTTCATATATTACCTCTTTCATTTCCTAGAGTGGTTTTTGAACTTTTATTCACACTTGAGCTCATGGTAACATTTGCTTATCGTGAAAAAGTAAATGAATACCATACTATTAGAGCTCATGGTAACATTTGCTTATCGTGAAAAAGTAAATGAATATTATTAGAGCTCATGGTAACATTTGCTTATCGTGAAAAAGTAAATGAATATTATTAGAAATTTTTCAACAGTTAATTGCTCGAATACCTCAGTGTGACTACCCTGCTGTTTCGTTACCTGACCCCAGGTATGGATGCAAAATCCACAAATGCGTTAATACTTTTATCCACATTTTTTTCTATGAAATCTCAAGTTTCCATTGAAGGGTCTTATTGATGAGCCAAGATAATTCTTAGAAAAAGACTGTCAGGAAATTGAGATATTTATCGGAATCAGGAAACTACTTTATTTTGTCTTGAGCAAATCTCGCACATTATGGTTTGGTGACTATTCTTTCTTTTGCTTAAAATGAACGGGCGACGTGAATGGTAAATGTGGTCTATATACTAACACGAGTTTATATGCTGATTGATTGATAAATTGTTCCTTTTTGAAACAACTGCTGTTAACTATGAACAATGATCACAACTATACTTTGTTCACTTGTAGTGTAATATTGGTGAACGATCGTTGATTCTGCTTTATAGATTTTGACTGTTTACCGTATGGTACGTGCTTAAAAATTCATGTTTTTCAACATTTTATTTATTTATTATTTATTCACGTTATTATATTTTTTGAACCTCTACACTAGTCGAATCATATCGTCTTTGTGTCATGGATTCTGTATTTCGTCAGTAATCTCTGACCGATACACACACATCGATTGTATTTGTATATTATTTGGTTATTTAAGTGTGTGTATTGGAACGATACTTCGTGACTATCTTGCTAGTCTCCAGTTTTTTTTCTTGATAGTAGAATTTCTTCGGGAAAGAAGGTATCACAATTAAGTTCCCATTGTTTGTCGCATCTTTCACTCGCGCATTCTGGACATTTGAACTCTCATTGCTTGCACGTACTTCTTTCATCTTTTTAACCTTTCACCAGATGCCGTTAAACTTTGACCAATCAAATTCGACTATTGGACTAATTGTCAGCTGTCCATAGGAGATTAGTCCAGAGATTAATAGACCACATATGGCGAATCAACCCACTTATACATAAATGAAAATGAATCTTGGGGTAATTACTAGAAGCACCTTGTGTTATAGGGAAGCCCGCTAAAAATTTATGCTGGGATTTTAAGGACCAAGAAAATTTCAAACTGAATAACTAATTTATTAATTAAGTTTTTCACCCCAAATTTGGTCAGAACATAATTAACCATAAAATGAACAAAGTCATGAAGTGTCAGTTGCACAAACGTGGACATGGCTGGTTTTGTGAAAAAACAATTGTTTGAAGTATTTTGTGTATTAGAGAAATTGAATTTTCTCTTCTCGTCTGTGACTATTACTCCAGGTATTCGGAGTCTTTTGTAATACCATTTGAACATTTGATGAAATATTTGATGAACATATTTGATGAAATATTTTGATGGTCTACGATGGATATAACACAATGGAGATATTTAATCGTAAGTTAACTTCTCTAATCGTGGATAAATCCACAATATTATAGAAATAGAATAGAATTACAATAATAGTTATTATTATTATAAAATAAATAAAGGTAAATCTTCTACTCTTTATTGATTTTAATCTATATTTTGCGTTTCTAAGGTTTATTTTGGCATAAATTCATATGTAAACTAGCTGACCCGTCGCGCTGCGCTGCGACGTGGGTCAGCTAGTATTACACGAGCAACACATGTCGAAAGCATCAAAGTGGCGGCATGTTTTAAATTGTCTCTTCAATTGACATTGGAGGTATGAAATAATTTGGAATTGTTTCCCCGTTTGCGTTGGAAAATCGGCGAAAATCATAGGTAGTCAGTCTCCTTGTTCTCTCCCACAAATGAAGAATTCCTGCATTATCGAATACATCGAATATTTTCCATAAATTTACCCTTAACTCACAAGATAAGGATTAATAAAAATGAGTTGAGAATGCTATTTGTGAAATAACACCATGGTCCATCATCGTTACATGGAACAAATAGCATTCTTATTTCAATAGTGGGAGGAAAAAATCCGGAGATTTTTCTGGTAATAGGAAATTTATGTGAAAGTTCATCCAAATATGTTAAGCTTCTACGCTTGTGTTTAAGATTTGTGAACCGGCAAATTTTATTCTTTAATTCCATTAGTTCTTCGTAGAATAAGTAGTAAAAATTTCACCAATTCACCCAAGTGACACTCAGCGCTCAATTCAGATATTTTAAATACTCGCGCCTAATTTATTTACTTTATAGTGATTAATAAAGATGTTAATAAAGATGTTCGGAGGTTCGGATTAGATTGGTCATGATTTCTGTGAATTTTGGTTTATCATCAGCTGCTAAGTTGCTCGTGAACCGAAAAACATACCTACTTGTTTAAGATTCGGGAATCTTATTAGTTTTTCGTGGAATAAGTGGCAAAAATTCAAAATAACCATCAAAGTGTTAATTCTACTTTTTGCCCTCTTAAAATACATTTTCCTTGGTTGTAGGTTAGGTTAGGTTGAATCCACACTTGATGTCTGGGTCCGAATAGTTACTCCCTCGAATAGTTACTCCTTAATCCGAATCCCCCTTTAAGTAATCATAAACGTCAGAGTCAGTCATGATTACGTAATTTAGATGGAACTGGTACATCAGACACCGCTTGACCTACAAAGATCGGTTGGTTCAAAATCAATTTGTCATGTGTCATGTGTACGATGCCTTCGAGTTTTTGACAGGAAAAGCTACGAATTTGGTCAACTCTTTGTGTGTCATAGTGATGAATTTTAATCACTGATATTTCGAATTTATCGGCTTTATTCTACATACAAATGTTTTTTTTTTATGTTTAAAAACAAACTTAAATGTCCGTCTCCCCCTACGGGCAAAAATTCTATATAAATTTTATTTGGACTATTTAATTTTGAAGAGTGATTTCATGTCATGACAATGAAAAAATGGGCCCGCCATTATTCTAGATGGTATATTTTTTCTATGGAAAAACAGTACGGGCTAATTGTGTTTCTTAGGCAAATCGTATTTGTATCCTGGAAGAAGGCGTCTATGTTTCACTGCCCATCAATTTCAACCGTTAATTGCTCGAATGCCTCTTCTACCAAATTTTGTGGTGGGAGGAGAACCTGGAGTTATCTTAAAATTTTATATATTTTATATATAAGTAGTTGAAATGTAGCTTTTTTGTCTTGAGAAAATTCCAATTTTCTCTTCTTAAATCATTTCCTGAATCACATTTTTTTGATCTTTTTTTTTTCCTGAATCACATAAAAATTATTTTTGAGTAAATGAAAAACCTTGAACTACCTTGAAATCCGTAGTTTTATTATCAATTTCAGTCATTCATAGTTACTCGAATGTTTATTCTATCAAATTTCGTGGGGAGGAAGAGTGTTATCGTGACTACCCTGTTATTGGTGTGGTTTTAGATAAAAATAAATCAAAATGGCCACATCAATCACATCTACGCCACATCACATCACATCTGATACTTTATGAAGTGAATAGTGGTTTACAAGGGAATTAATGCAGTGCGAGTAAAACAATACAACAAGTTATTTATTTTTTATTGCATCACTTTGGGCAGAAAAATCTGTCCTTCTATCCAATGCTGCCCAAGCTGCAACTGAGTACCGTAGATCAACTTTCTGTCATTGTAGGGGCACAGATCATGGAATTTTTACAAAGGGGTCAAATTTTCATTACCTACAAAATTTAGATTGACTCATATAGATTTACTTACGATAATGAAAAAATTTCTAATGATTTTTGAAATAAGTTGTCTCATGACGTGCTAAAATGCGTTGCTTTCTTCACAAATTCCAGTTTCACTTTTGATGGTAGAAATATTTCTTGAAAGATTTCCTTGTTATCGCCGGAATAAGTTCTCTTGTTTTGCTGTTCTATAATTGTTATTTGTTTTTTATTTATTTTTGAAAATTTTAAAAATTTTTAAAATTAATACTTTCATCTACGTTTTCTTTAATTTTTTGTATGAAGTTTTCTCTTACAAAATTTTATGGGGAGAGAAAATCTGGAGAATCAGTCATTTTGTTGTATTGTGTGACGTTATTTGGGAGTCACTGATCGGGGATTTCTTTGGTAATTTGGTGGAAAAATATGAAAATTTGAATTTTTATTAAACACTGAAATTTTGATTTTTGATTTTTTTTTTTTGGTGGGTGAATAGAGTTTAATCGATAATAATTTTACATTTATTTTTAAGCTCTTCTAAGTTTATTGAATGTAACATATTTTTATTTTATTTTGTCATAATTTTATATAAAAAAATTTATTGTGCAACCCATGTAAAACTAGTAAAAGGACTTGTAGCAATGTATGTTTAAATTGTAGCAATGTATGTTAATTCTGTCTAATCTGTTTGTTTATTTTTGAAAAGTTGTATTTTAAAAAGTTGTAATTTTGAAGTGATTTTTTGATGATTCTTTAGAAATCACTTCAAAAATTAAAAAAAAAATATTAAAAATATTTGACAAATTAAAAAATTTTAGGGTTTTTAATTTTTTTATTGCAATTTGGATTTTTTTTATTACATCACTTATTTAGATTTTTTTTATTACATCACTTATTTGGATTTTTTTTATTACATCACTTATTACACACTCATGCGCATCACTTATGGCCAGAAAAAACCTCCTACCTTTATCACAATTTATGCAACCTTCTCAAACATAGTACTTTTCCTTCTCAAACAAATAAAGGTCAATACAGAAGGACATGTATATAAAGAATGGAATTTTAACTCCTGCACCCTTCCACTGCAGTAAGTATTTGATGAGGGTTTAAAGTAAATTTACAATAATAAATACAATAATAAAACTTGTTGCCTTAAATATTTTGTTTATGAATTGAAAAATTGAGTAAGTTCTAGTAAAATAGTTGGTGAAACAGAAGTTGGTGGAACAAAAATCCCCCGTGGCTCGTTAGTCTCGTTTAAATCAGACACACATAGCACATAGGTGGGACTGATAAATAATGCTGACGAATTCAAATCTCCATTTTGTAGTGGAGCTGATTGCTCTGCAGAATTTGTTCTCACGACAGCACACTGTTTGTTGTAAGTATTGACAATCATCCCTATAGCGTATAATTTATCAAAAAATTCAATTTTTATAATTTTTTCTCACTTTGACTTCAAAAACAACATAAATCAAGATTATTTAGTTTTAAAAAAATTTCAGATTTTTATTATTTCACGTTCTTCCTTCTATAAATAATAATTAAATAAAATTTTTAAAAACAATTCTTTACAAACTTTCACAGTTTCTGAATTATTCATTTTTTTTCTCTGTAACAAAACAAATTCACACAACGCATACCGGAAACAACACATTTTTTGAATGTAACTGAATACACTATGCCGATCCGAACACAAGCTGGATCGCCTTTCTTAATCCCCAAAAATAAAAAAAAAAAATAAAAATCAACACCAAACCACAAAAAACAAATTTCCAACCAAAATGCCTTTACTTTTCACATGAGATAGTTGGAGACGTCTGGTTTTTCTTTAGTCCACATAATTCTATTTCTTTCATCTGGAAAAATAAATTTGGTTTAAAAGGTTTAAAAATCGATTAACCCAGATTTAAAGAAATAAAAAATCGATTAAATATTTAAAACAGGGTTAAATTTGGATTATACAATAAAAACTCGATTAAATTTGCTATAGAAAACATTATAATTCCATAATTCGTTCTCGTTAATTAAAGGAATTAACGAGAACATAAATATCGCTCTGCTTTGATGTTACAAACAGCGAGTCTCGTGTAATTTCGATCGTTTCCAGTTTACATCTTTGTCCAATTCGCTCCACGCGTGTTCTCCGACGTCACATTAATTAAAAATTCTTCTTCATCTTTAAAAAAAAATTGAAAAATAAATAAAAATTAACATTGTCATAATACTCGACTCATCCGAATCGTCTGATTCGATATTTCATTCACCTCTGGCCAAATCGACTACTTTTTCCGACTCCGAATCGGATTCGCCGCCTTTTAGTGGAAATAAAAAAGAAAAAAAATGTTAAAATATCGATTTTAGAATTTATAAATTTAATTAAAAATTACTCGTATTGTCCGATTTTTCACCGTATTTTTTCCGTATTCTCCTTCCTCGTCATCATCAAGAACTAGAAGAACTTTCCGATGTTGGCAGATCGTAGAATTTCTTCATATCTTTCTTCAAAGTATACAGGTAACAGGTCTACTCTGTTTATCCATCGTATATTTCACATTAAACTGTTATTTTCGAACATTCGTTTGAACCGTTTGTCGATTTTCGCTTTTTTCTCTCCTTTGGGAATTCTTCTTAAATTAGATCCATCTTAAATCACGATATTTCAGTCCAAAACACACGAAAATCCAATTCAAAAAGCTTCAACACAACAACGGGACAACATTGGCGGCGGCCATATTGGTAGATGACGTCATAAAACTCTCAAAACCAGAAAATTCTTACATCCGGTTATGAATTTTTGAGTTTTGACAGTGAAAATCAGTAGTAAAATTAAAGAAATATCGTAAATAAAATTTTATATAAAAACAAAATACAATAAAGATTTTAATTTTCGGTTTTAGAAAAAGAAAATCCGAATCCTTGCGGAAGATTCCATTTTAAATCCGGGTTGAAACATTGTAAACCTTCTAAATACAGCACGGTGCAATCGTGCATTTCGCGATTTTTGCTAGCAGACGACGCTTTCACAAAAATCAAAAGAGTAGACCTCACTTCTTCATCTCGTTAGCGTTAAAAGTGTGTCGGTCAATTTTTTTTTGTTTTTAGATTTCTTATTTTGGCATTGTCAAAATTGTATTATTTATTTAGCTGTTTTTTTTTAAAGATGAAGAAGAATTTTTAATTAATGTGACGTCGGAGAACACGCGTGGAG
>JAQFZO010000589.1:0-22723 GCA_034695885.1 Geophilus flavus
AGTGCTCACATTCGAATCAATCATTACGTTTTTAATTTTCCACACCCATAAAAAAACACCGACAGAATGATCGACAACTCAAGTTTTGAAGGGAAAAATTATTTTTCTTCAAAATTTGTTTATTATGATTTTGAGAAAAAGAAAACATTTTATTTTTGAGGATTTTTTGTGTACGGATCCCTGGGTGTACGAAGTCATAGAATTAGGGGTCTGTTTTTGGTATAAAAGTCCAAATTTTAAAGGGAAAAAAAATTTGTTTTATTCCCTTCAAGACTGAAAAATTTGAAAAAAAATTGTTAGTTTCCTCAAAATTGAATGAAAAAATTTTAAGTGCCTCTGGGAGTACCCAAGGGTCTCTTTTGAGGCTAAAATTAAAATTCTGAAAAAAAATTTTAATTTTCCTCAAAATTGAATGAAGAAAAAAATTACGTGCCCCTACCCAAGGGTTTCTTTTTGGTGTAAAATACAAATTTAAAAAAAAAAAATTTTTTTTTGTAATTCTCAACAAAATCAAATTTTTTTAAAATTTTGAATAATCTATGTGCACTCGAAATAGCCACATCCCAACTCACCAGTGCTCACATTCGAATCAATCATTACGTTTTTAATTTTCCACACCCATAAAAAAACACCGACAGAATGATCGACAAAAGGAAACGATCGACACATCCTCAAACAACACACTCAAACAAACCCAACACTATTTATTTACCCTTCCATCCATCCACATCCACAACCCACACACCCCCAACAACGCGGGATTAAACGCGGTAAACAAGCAGCAAATTATACGCTTTTACAATCTTCCCAAAACATATTTCAAAATTAAAAAAAAAAAAAATCCAAAACCCTCAACTCCTCCATCATCAACAACAACAACCAACAACAAGACGATTTGCATTCTCATCCTTTGTTTCTCGAGTGACCACAAACAACAACAACTCCCTGCTGGCGGTGTTTGAAACCTCACATTTATTATTCACACTCTCAACTCACTCATATCGCGATATAGATATGCACAGATATGGCGTCGTCGCGCCCCTGTTTTAATTGAAAATTCATGCGTCGGCTGCCCCATCTCACGAGCTTTTAACGCCCGGCCCCTCGATTAATGCCCGCGCTGCATGGCATCCTTATCGCTTCATTAGTGGTGCCGAGATTTAGACCCCCACCCCCGCCACCGCCACCATCCATTCGGGGGCTCCATCCTCACACGTTCGCTATCTCGCATGATGATCAGGCGAGCCAGATCGATGCGACTCGCCTCTACTCGCCTTGCTTCGACTCACTCGACCACACGAGTCCTAAACTGCTCTTCGGGGACCGGCCGAGTCGGCCAGCGCTGGTATTGCGTCTCCGGTGCCCGGAAATGGAGTCGGGTTTGCATCGGCCGGTTTATATAACTCCATTTTTTCGTTTTTTTTTTAATTTAAAAATTTTTTTTTGGTTTCTGGAGTGGAATAAAGATAGATGGAATTTGTTGGGTTGTCTGGTTTGTGTTGTATTGTGTCCATTTTTTTTTTTTTTTTAGGTTTTGTTCAATTATAGGGAACGCCTCCTTTTCCAAGGCTGCGTTCATCCTATATTATACCTGCGCACACCTGCACAGCGAGCTGTATGCTGCCAAGGCTGAGTTCTGGGAAAGGCGTCTTGAGTGAAATTATTTGGTTTCCAAGTACGCGATCTATTTTTATTATTAAAATTTACAAAAAAATTATTTTTTTTATTTTTATTTTTTTTCTTCGTAGGGAATTAGAATTTTTTTTTTTAAATGGTTAAATGATGAAGATTGGTGTTGAAATGTTGGGAAGGATGATTCGAATGATTCAAAGAAAGGAGTGTAATTGGAGCATTCACCCCTCTTTCTCACCGCACCTCGGTCACCTATTTCTCGCTCTACACACTTTGCATGCGTTGTGCACCGTTCGAAAAGGGTTCCACCAATCAAACCTCATTGTATTCTCCCTCCTCGACATCTGCGAACCAATGGAGATGAGGTTTGTTTACTCTTTAATCTTCATTTAATAAATAACTGTAAAAATTTACTCGTCATATCTTTTCAGCTGACCTAGGGGTACCAAGGGTACCAAAAGCAACTTATTCACAGGTAAGAAATTTTTTTAATTTTTATTTTTGACAATTTTTTGATTTTTTCAAAAATGCAAAAAAAAACTCAGGGATACCAGGGGTACATGTGTACCCCTAAGTATCGATTTTTATTTATTTTTTTTTAAATATTTTATCTCATGAAATCAACAAATATTTTATTAGTAAGGGGTACGGGATATCGTGGGTACACAAATAAATATTTATAGTGGTACAAATAAAAATGTGCGTTTAAAGGATATTGTAAAATTTAAGGGGGGTCCGCGAAGGAGGAGTTCGCTCCCCGCAGTGGCGGCATGAGGCGATACGGCTGCTGGACGGAAGCGGCGCCACTTTTAAGACTTCTGGTACAGATTGGAGCCAGTGACGATCGATTTCCCGCTAGCGGCGTCTCCGACCAATAAATTTTGTCGGAGGAAATACGAGGGGAAGGCGAAGAGTGCGAAGGAAAGGGAATGGACGAGCGAGAGAGAGCGAGAGCGACGCTTTTTGGCTTTTGGCTTTTGCACGTGGATCTTTGTGTGAGTTGTCGTTGACGATGATGGTTAAAGGTGAGAGTTTTATTTGTTAAATGGCTGCAATTAAAAGGTGTGCCGTTTGGTGCGTGAATTTATTTAATTAATTGAGCGCCTTTTGTCGTCGCGGGTGTTTTAGTATTAATTTACTTCATTTGTATTGCGCACAAATAAATTGACTCGCTAATTGAGCATTGAAAAAGCGGGACGAGCAGCGGAAGTCGGTGACGTCAGACTGTCGATGCACAATGGTCGGAATCATGATGAAACCCTATAGCGTTTCGGTTGCTGTAGAAACGTGGAAAAATTAGAAACTTGTGCGTCGTTTCCACAATTTTACATTTTTTCTATACGTAGGGCCCTGAGACTAAAAACTGGCCAAATCGGGTCCTAAAATTTTATTTTTATTTTTATTAGTGGTGAATAGTGAGGGATTTTTTCCAGGGGCATTAGGAGCTCTAGGGCCCATATTATACATTTTTATTAAATTTTTTTCCTAAATGTTTTTTTTTTTTTTTTTAGAAATATGTGATATATTAGTCTTAGAGGGCTCCATGAAATATCAAGTGCCTCGACCCCACCCCCCAGGGTCCAGGGGCCCATCAAATAAAATTTTGTTACATTTTTTCTCCAAAACAAAATTTAAAAAAAAATCTGATCCTATTAATTAATTTGATATTTTTGTCGCAGAGGGCCCCAAGGGGGTCTCCAAGGGTCTCGAGTAAGAGTAACCTCCGTAGCACCCTGGGCCCATCAAATAATTTTTTTAAGTTTATACAAAATTTCTATACCATACCAAAAAAAAAAGTTGATCTCATCATTCAATGTGATGAGGGCCCTATGGGTTGTCCAAGAGTCTCGATTGACCCCTCGGAACCCTGGGCCCATGGAATAAATTTTTGTTAAATTATTTTGTTTTAATAAAAATAAAAAAATATAAAAAACTCACTCATCAATTAATTTGACGTCGAGAATCTTGCAAGGCCCCTTGGACCCCTAGGGGCCTTGAAATCATCGATTGCATCGCCACCCGTCTCCTATTAAATCAAAATAAATCAAAATAAAATCATTTCCCATTATATTCCTATGGGTGCCCTGCAGTGAAGTTCAGGGGCTACATTTCTCAATATAATAAAATCACAAGATTACATCAGAAACTCACAACACAAAACATTCACTGGAAAAAAAAAGCTAAGGTGAAAATCAAGAGAAAGGAAAACAGTTACGGAAGTGAGTTTGAAATCAGCTTGTTTTACGAGCCCGAGTGTGTCTTTAATCTCGTCCGGAAGGTGGAAAATGAGGCGCGTGCCGGAACTTCCGTCCCTCAAACTTGTATAATTTGATAACTTATTTTCCTCGACTTCCATCGTCTCGCATCATCGTGTCGACGCGGTTCCGTGGAAAAACGCGGCGTTTTTTATACTTTTACCCACTTTTTCCGCCTTACGAGTGTGATGACCTTCGATTTATGCATAAAGGAGACATTTCACCGTCTGTTTGATTCAAATTCGGGGAAAATAGGACGAAATTTTGTGTTGGTTTTCATCAAACGAGACGAGATGAAAGCGAAAACCGACTTAATAATTAAGCAGATGTTGTTTTTCCATGAAGGCAGCAGGTGAAACGCGTGTTTGGTGGTCTTTGACGGCCTGACGGGTCTTTGTTCGGTCGGGATCGTTGGTTTTATTAGAGAGGAGACTCATGTGGGTGTAGGAATGGCCACCAGGTGCGCGATGGGTCTCTCGGTTTTGTTTGAACTCGATAAAAGGGGGATGGGTAGCGATTTTGATGGGAAGGTGATGGATTGCATGAATGGTTTGTGTTTGTGTGTGTGAGGTCGATGTTTGGTGACGTCATCATAACAAAGTGTGGCGCTCCTTAGGATTTTTTTTTTTATTGAGGGTTAGTCATCGTGGATTTCGATGGAAATGAGGCGCAGCAGAAAGTAAATAAAGTTTAAAAATATTTTTTTTGTTTGTTGTTGATTTGTTTATTATGGTGGAAGTGGATACAGTTGAATCATGAGTTGAATAAACGCTGGAGAGGATTTTGATGATTTTTTGAGGGTCTTAAATGAGTCTAGAATTTATTGTAGGCCTGATTTAGACATTTTTTTCTGTATCGTTTTTTTTTGTATGAAATCTAGTCTAAAATAACAAAATTGACCTCAATTTAAAAAGTCTAAAATTTATTTTAGATCTATTTAAACATGTATTTCTACAGTAAATAGGAAGAAATTGTCCATTTTTGGGATTTAAAACAAGTCTAAAATACAAAACAGTACGATTCCAACACTTTAGGTCTAAAAAAAAGTCTTAAAAAAAGTCTTAAATATTTATAGACCATATTTCTACATTTTCCGTATTTCTCTATACATAAAAATGTCCCATTTTTGAGGTTTTAAAAACTAGTTTAAAACTACAAAATATTAAATTTCAACATTTTAGGTTTAAAAAATAATCTAAAATTTTTCTAGACCATATTTTCCAACCCAAAACATAATTTCCCATGTTTTAAAAAACCCAAAACACCAAAACAAACTTACTTTCAAAAGAAAATTAACCAAAACGACAAAATTACATAACGATAACACTAATTTCCCCCACTGAAAAACACGCAAAAATTCCCTCGAGTGGTAAACTACCGTAAATTAAAACGGCACAGAACCTCACTCACTCACCACTCATCGGAATGCAATTCACGCAACGTGTCTACGGTAGCCTTGACTTGACGGATCAAGAGTGGGAGCATGAAAAGAAGTTCCCATAATTCAACATCCCCTTCTCCCCCCCCCCCTCACCATGCCCAACCTTAAAAACAATTTTTAATTTTTAATTTCACTCTCGATTCGTGACACCGAGTCGTTATACGTTACATAAGCGTTTGGAGATCCGAGAACGATAGGAATTCGACTAAATACCCTTGCTCGCGTTCCACGGTGAAGGACGCCACGCCCTCGGGGGGCGGATTCCGACGGAACCCTCCTTGGAACTGACCCCTGGTTTAATTGAGCACGAGGCAGATCGAGTGGTTTGGTGGAAGTGGTTGTTGAAGTGTTTGCTTGGAAATTTCTTTCTTATCTAAATTATGTGCAGGTGATACATGACATGCCTGCTGGGATTAAAACGTTGTAATTCTTTGCGTTTGCATTCTTTGAATTCTGGATGAACATGAAGTTGAAGGGAAAGAGTTGAGGTGGATTTGGTTTATGGTGATGATTAGGTTTATATAGAGTGATAGGAGTTGAGTGGTTTGTGTTTTTTTAGTTTGGTTTTTTGTTTGTTGGGAAGAAGTTGGAGTGTGTGATGTGGGGAAGTTTGGTGAGTAGTTTGATGAATTTTGATGAGTTTTTATGAGTTTTTGGAATTGGGTTAGTGGTGAGTCGGTGTTTTTGTTGTGTTTGGGGAAGTGATTGTCTGGGTTTTGATATTGTGGAAATTTTATGGGGGATGTTTGAAGTTTTGGAAAAAATTTTTATTTCTAGAAATTTTGGAATTTGGAACAAAATTTCAGTTTTTGGAAGATTTGGGAGAAAATTTCAATTTTTGGTAAATGGGAAAAATTTGGATTGATAGAAATTTGGAAAAAAAATTTAATATTTTGAAATTGTGGAAATTTGGAAAAAAAAGTCATTTGTTGAAATTTTGGAAAATAATTTATTTGTGGAAATTGTGAAAATTTGAAAAAAAATCATTTGTTATGTGGAAAATTTATGAAAAAAAATTGATTTGTTTTGTGGAAATTTTGAAAATTTATGAAAAAAATTGATTTGTTTTGTGGAAATTTTGAAAATTTATGAAAAAAAAATTGATTTGTTTTGTGGAAATTTTGAAAATTTATGAAAAAAAAATGATTTGTTTTGTGGAAATTTTGAAAATTTATGAAAAAAAAATTGATTTGTTTTGTGGAAATTTTGAAAATTTGTAAATTTTGGAAATTTAAGAAAAAATTTTATTTTTTAAATAATGGGAATATTTTGGAAAATTTACAAGAAAAATTCCATTAATGAAATCCATCAAAATTTAAAAATTTCCATACGGTATTGTAAATTTCCCAAAAATCCAAAAATTTCCATATTCTCCCCCCCCCCACCCCACCCCACTCCAACCTCAAAAAATTTTAATCCCATTCCAATTCCACCACCTCACCTCACCTCATCCAATTCCAAACCACATTTTTCACTCCACATACATCCACATTCACATATCAACGAAAAACGCTTCCCTGCATGACCGTGATTCATGTTTTGGAGTGGCGCCCAACATTTTCGCGCCAAATCCACGACCGGTCTATTGGCGACTCGGGACTCGCTCTTCCAGGAACCGATGGGGCTCGTGCATTAGTAGATGCCTAAGGGTATCCGCCAACCGATGCCCACAAAACACAGAAAAAAACAACCAACAAAACTCTATGAGCCGCCAAACACTCGACAAAAACACAAAAATTACCGTAAAAAACCCAAAACAACCCAAAAAAACCCAATTTATAACCAAATTTCTCACTTTATTTCACCACCAGAACACCCAAGATGCTCAATTACGGACGGGACGACCATCCGTCGACACTCCTTCGACTCGAACCCTTCGAATCCTGGACGGTGGCATCCCCACCTTCGTATGATGACATAATGGCGAAGAGAAAAACGAGTACCGGGACGGATTCGACTGACTCGTGGTTTCTTCATTGGGAATGGGAACAACGCGATGCCGAGCCCTTTTCCTTGCGCAATTCCGCGTCGGATGAGATCAGCTCGTCACCCGAATGGAGAGTTTCGCCCGACGATCACGCCACAGTCGGTTCCGGGAAGGCGATCGGCTTCGACGTGGTCGGGATCGCGGATTCGGGTGACCGCAGTTTCGGTGAAGGTGTTCGGTGTGTGGAAAATAGCGAGGTTGAGGACGAAGAGGACGAAGAAGAAGAAGAAGATGATGATGATGAAAGAGAGGATGGCAAGAGAGTCGTGGTACCCGCAGGTAAATCTCGAGGTGTTGTTTTGGTAATTAACTGATTATAAGCTTAGGTGGATTATTGTAGGTGGTTTGTGGGTTTGATGGTTTGATGCGAGCGTGAGTTTAAGGTTGTTTGTGTTTGGTTTTTAATTTTTGGACTTTTGGATTTGGGAGGGTTGGGTGTTTGATTAATTGATTGGTGTGTATGTGATGAGGTTTTGTTTTTGTTTTGTTTTGTTTCGTGTGATGATTGGGTTTTGTTGGGTTTTTTCCAAGTGGTTTGTGTTAAGCCTTTTTTGTTGTGTGGTTTGGTTTTCTTTGAGAGTTACAGGTGGGTGTTGTGGGATTATTTGTGGTTTATTGGGTTTGTTGTGTTTATACTTTTTAATTTTTTACATTTTTTAAAGTGTAATTGATTTTTTTGAGTTTTTTCTACTTGTCTTCAGTTTGTAAAATAATTTTCACTTATTTTGAAAGATTTTCCATTTTTAAAAATTATATTATTATTTTTTATTTTCCCAATTTATTTTTCATCATTTTTTTTATAATTATCCCTTTTCAAATTTATATCAGTATCTTTTATTTTTACAATTTATTCCGCATTCATTTTTCACATTTTACCATTTTAATAATTATTTTCATTATTTTTTCATTTTCTTAATTTACCCCATACATTTAATTCCTGCAATACAATATCCTTCAATAGTGTATCCTTCAATTCCAACCTTCCAATCCCCCAATCACTCAACCTAAACACAGTTCCCGTCTATCAATCATTTCCACTTTCCACCCATTCCATCCCAAACCCAAATAATTAATTTTATCATTCAAAAACAAAATTCCAAAAATCACTCAACACAACATAACACAACCCGTAAATTTAATCCAAAAAAATATTCCCAGAAAACCCATTTGAATATCATAACCCCACAATCCATTCCTTCATTTCCCGATTTCTTCGTAACACGTCACCTCAGGCTTTATTCATCCAACTTAAAAACCCAAAAGAAAACGGAACTGACTCAACAACACAACACCCGAATCCCGACTTCACCAAAAAAAAAATAGTTCATAAGTGGCAAATGGCCATAATTGTATCACTTAATAACACACCGATCTCTATATGGACGAGGTGTGGCCAGAGGGTACGAGTCGTGAACGGGAGGAACCCGCACCTGACGTCCTTCTTTCCCCAGTTCCCACGCCCTTCGGCACCCCACCCCCGGCAAACTCGATCAAAAAATGCATTAAATTACATAAATTTTTTTTATTCTTAACAAATCGACTCCGTTTTTCGCCTCCAGAAGTCGCGGCAGCCGAGACGTTGGCAGTGAGTTCGCACGGCAGCAGTCGGTAACCGCCTTGGGTCGCCCCTTTAACGACCCCATAGACCACCACCCCGATTAATTGAGCTTTATTCCGGGAGAAGAAGAAAAATACCCCGGGCTGGCTGGTTGTAATATCCTCGGGTGACAAGCACGTGGGGGCCACTCCTCTGCTTTTTCTCATCCTTCTTGAGCTGAGTTTTCGTCTCGGCATTTCCCACGCCCTACGAATATGGTTCAAGTGTCGATGGGCCGTGAGGAATCGACGGATTCCCGGATCTGATGAGTTAATGAAATTTTAAAGGGAAAAATGACACAGTTTGTCTCGTTTGGCGGTGTGGTCGGGACTTAGAGACAATGGGTTTGTTCTCTGCGCCCGTGTAATGAACGGGTTTGACTGTCTTGTTGGTTGTCTTATCTCATCTGATCTGGGTGATTGATGGGAAGAAAGGTGTTGTTTGCAAATGGAAATGTACGGTATTATTATTGTGTGTATTATACAATGTCATTTGTATATGGACTGGGAATATATTTTAAAATATATTTTTAAAATGTACTTTAAAATATATATGTTAAAAAATGCATTCCTGTTGTATGGTGTGTATCCAACAGTGCACCTGCTCACTGTAGGCTAAATTTTACCGACTCCAGTGCACTACCCCAAATGCTAACCCAGACCCGTGCACAAACTGAGTAAAATACGTTAATCGATTTCTTGAATGTTTTTCAAAATACATTTCAAAATGCATTTTCCATTCACTACTGTTAGTGATGCAAATTGTAAGTTTTCTTTGATTTATAAGAGTTTTTAGATCGATAAAATGCATACCAAATGCATTTCATGCATTTTAAAATATGGTACATTTTAAATGCATTTGAATGCTTTCCTTGTACATATGGGTACAGTATATACCGAGGTATATGCACATGTAAAGACTGTATAGTAACATGAAAATTTTATTATGAACAGTCGAGTCCGCTTATAAGAGAGTGGTCGGGACCTGAAAATGACGCTCTTATATCCAAACTGCTCTTATATCCGATCTAATATAATACAATGGATAAAAAAATCGAGAAATTTGAAAGGTGCTCTTTGGTATCGCTCCTTTATCCGGAGCTCTTATAAGTGGACTCGACTGTATTGTTTCCAACAATAAAAACATTGTAAATGTAACAGGTTGTTCCAATATCTTTGTGGTTAGTTGAAATGAATGAAGATTAGTAAGCACAATATATATGTACTTTATCAAAGTATCCCTTCTGTACAATTTTGTTACATACAAATGCAATATATTGAGTTTTTGATAATAACATTGTGTAAGAAAATGATTGTAAACCAACAATGTCATCATTCTTCTTCAATACATCATACAGTATTGTTTAAAATGATATTTTAAACAATGATTCTATGTAGAGTGTAGAACAATGATAATGGAATTGTTGGTTTATAATCTTATTGTTCATATTACATTGATTTTACATTGTTTTGCAAAAAACCACAACACTAAAAAAATGTCTATTGAATCACAACAGAAAAATTCACCACTTGCATTCATATTGGTATTTCAAAAATCCAAATACCCATCACTGGACCTCACATCATTAACCTTGATAACACCCAATATGGTCACTCCATTTCTGAACTATAAAAACTAAAAAAAAATATCAAAAAATAAATTTAAAAAATGACTCATCCTCAACGTCCACAATTCACACAAAACCACCTAATTACCCACCCTCAAAAACCTAGGAAAAAAATCGAGTTCCCCCACAACCCCCTCCCCCTTCCAAAGAAGAAAAAAAAAAGAAAAAAAAATAATTTTGCCTTTTTTGATGTAGAGTGTGATGTGGGTAGATGGGATCAAGTGTGAAAGAAGATGGTGATGAAAATATGAATAAATCTCCAGTGATGGGAATCTCTTTGATGGTTCTTTTATGGAAATGGGTGAGGGTAATTTTTAAATCGGGCCAGGCAGGGGTTTCTATGGTAGTGAGGCGAGAGCCAATGACTTCCTGAAGCTGTTAGCGTCACCCGTTCCATTTAAAAAACAGTCGGACGGGAATAAGAAGAAGCAGACGCACTTTTATTGGTCCATCACGAGAAAGAAGACAAGAGAAAAGTGTGTGTGAGGGGTGTGCAACTTTTAATTAAAAACTTTTATATTTGCAAGTCGAGATTGTGCCACGCGTTTTATATGCCACACCGCTTTTGTCTTCCACTGACAACTTTTTTTTTTTTTTTTTAAAAAAACAGTTTCTCTCATTTTTCCAAATTATTTCTTTATCTCGAAGAGAAAATTTTGTCATAATTTTTTTTTTTTTTAGGTTATGGCCTTGTTTTTCTATTTTTTTTTAAATATATTTATTAATTTATAATATTATAAAAAGGTGTTGGGAAAAACCATCATGTAAATGTTAACCTATTTGTCAAGGATTTTGATGGAAATTGTGTTTAAAGGGGTCGAGGAACCTCCGGATCCGCGTATAAGTTTGATTTGAGTCACATGTGGGGATTTTTTTTTAAAGATTATCTTGTTTTTGTTAATTGTTAAATATTGTTGTTCATTGTTGTTTTACAGAATAATCCTCAAAACACTCCATCATGTAAACGTATTGTTTAATGCAATGTTCAGCATTTTCACCTGGAATAATGATTAGGCAATAATGGAAACTCTTAACGATTATGTTTATTTTTTACACTGTCATAGCAACTAGAAAATATCAGAACATTAAATCTCAGATTTTATATTCCATGGACATCATGTTTAGAATCGTCTAAATTATCATGTAACACAAACACCTCGAGTTCGAGAACCGTCCATCCCGACGGCTGAGCCGATATGAGGGATTCCGGTCGATCAAACAGTCGATTAGGAGCAAATCTCTATAAAAGAACAAAATTTCTCATCACAACTGTCATGGAATTTCTCATGGAATATCTCATATTCATATTATGACCACTGTTAAATGTGACAACTTGTATTGTTACAATAAGACATTGGATCTCACTTGCTTGGTGTGTAAACAGTCCAAAACACATTTTTGTGTTATTCTCTGTCTTCAAATTAACCATGTCTTTTATGCATATTAAACTGCTCCGCATGACCGAACCAGCCACTCGCTCGCTCGATCGATCCATCCAAAGTGGCCCCGGCCCATCATGGTTCGATTGATCGGAATCTATGCTACATATTGTACTTCAACTACAGTTTGCTATATTATTAGTGGTAGCATTAGATTATTAGCTAAACATTAATACATTTTGCATATTTTTAAGGAATTTAATTGACTTTATATTTATTTATTTATTATTGTCTTTGCTAATGCAGGGCAAATTAATCACAAGAGAAATCACACGCATGGATTCAAAATCAGACAAAAGTCCCAACTTTCATATTAGCTAAACAAATTTAAATCTATTTACTGTAAACTAAGATTTCACATTAGCTAAGTTAGCATTTTATTGAAATTTTTTTTTTTTGTTTTTTTTCCCGGTGAAGATCCGACCAAGTGGACATCGATCCACATCGATCAGTGGTTGAGATGGGCTCGTAAAAAGTTTCGATTGGGGCCGGTGAATGGCAGACGGTTTCCATGCAGCGGAGTGGAGTTGTGCAAAATGACCAAGGAAGAGTTTAAGAGAGCGACGGATAAACGCACGGGAAATAAGCTTTCTGCGCATCTCAGGATTCTCAGACAAGGTACCTACACTATGAAAAATGATAAGTGTATATGTGTAAAATGTTGTTCCTATTTAAACTCCTTTTAAGTGTGAAATAACAAATGTAGGCTTCAACCAGTATCGGGTGTAAGAAACATTTACACCCTAATCTGCACATTTTAACCTAAAAGGAGTTCATATGGAGACAAAAAAGTTTTTAACGTATGTCGTTTTGTTTGATTTTTGGTCTTGTTTTTAGCGATCGGTCAAGTGCAGACTACTGGGTCGGAGGACGATGAGTCAGATGAAGGTAAGCTTAAGTTTTGGTTAATTTATGTTTGGTTTGGTGGAACTCATGAGTCAGAATTGACATAAACAGGTGTTGATGGCGTTTTTAGTGTATTTATGGGTTTGTTGGTCATTAGAGGAATGTAAGGCTTCTGCTATAGAACAGGAATTTTTGTTGATGCAATTTTTTGTTTTAAATTTTATATAGAATTTGGATATTTTTATTCTTTTTACTGTAAAAATGTGTTTTGTGTTAGCTCATAAAATTGAGATCAGTCAGTAGAAAAATATTACTGTCATGTCATGAAATGACAATAAAAATATCATTGTCAAATCATGAATGACGACAATAAAAATATCACTCCAATCGTGATATGACATGCAACAATAGAAAAATGTCATTTGAAGCTTAAACAATAATTGAAACCAGATGATCAACAATTATTTTAATAACAAATCACAATCAGCAGCAAATTTTTTATGAACAAATGATGTATTTTTGTGAGTTTTTAAAAAATATCACATACAAATATTATAATATACGTACCCTAAAACAGGATGACATCATATTTAAGAATAAGATAAAAAATGACCTCATTTGATGAATTTTCCGAATGGACGCATTAGGCACATACAAAAGAAATTTTTCGCCTACTAATTTATAAATGTTATACGTGCTACCATAACTCTAAGTGAAAATATTGGATGGCATGATTAAAAAGGAACAATTTGCTTTTCCTTCAAATTTTTGAAGCAAATGCTCTGAAACATAGAAATAAAAATTTTAAAAATGTACGTATGTTGCTCTACATTAAAAATCAGCATTTGCTTTTACTTTCTACTTCGCAGTAAATGCCCACAAGAAAAAGTGATATATCAGAATTATATTTTAAATATATCTTGTGAAAATATAAAAATACCATATAGTTTGTTGATTGCAGTATACAGTGGAACCCGCGTACAACGTGATTTTTGGGACCGGGAAAAACGTGACGTTGTAAGCGGGTGACGTTGTATCCGGACCCGCATATAACGTCATTTTGACGTTCTAAGCGGGTTTTGTGCAATCTTACGGTATATACGTCATATAGGTGTATAACGTCATTTTGACACTCTAAGCGGGTGTTGTGCTACAAGGGGCGTCAGGCATTGCCTGCATTGCAATTGCAATTTTCATCCCAATGTATATTTACACTATATTTTTGTTTCTATGTTTTTATTACAAAGTTTGTCATTTTTATGCTGAAAAATTTTATCATTTTGACCTTATAATCGACTTTCGGTGCTCGGCACGACCGAAATTTCATGACGTCATATGCTGATTAACGTTGTAAACGACTTCCGGTGCTTGGAGGGACCGGAATTTTATGACGTTATAAGCGGGTTGACGTTATAACCGATGACGTTATAAGCGGGTAAATTTAGCACTATTTCAGTACAGCTTCAGCCGGGGAAAATAAAAAGTGACGTTGTAAGCGGGTTGACGTTATAACCGAGGCCGTTGTAAGTGGGTTCCACTGTAATATATTTCAATTTCAAATAGGTATCAGCATAACACAAAAATATAAATGTAGAGATATATTGTGATCATAATAAAAATACAGGTCGAACCTCGATTTAGCGAACTCGGATATAACGAACTATTTATTTGGACTGTATTGCACTAAAACAATGCAAAAAACATCTCGGTATAACGAATTTCCCGATTAACAAACAAATTTTTTGGTCCCTTCGAGTTCGCTAAATCGAAGTTCGACCTGTATATGTATATATTCAGAATGCATCTAAAATATATCACTTTCATATATGGACGCTTCTTCATTACGGTTTACGCAAATATTGCAAATAAAACAAACAATCAGTCACAACTTTATCATTCCTCCACAAATTTCAATTTTCTCTTTAATATTTCAATTCTGCAGCCCCATACACAAAAAAAAAACATTAAAAAAAAGAAGACTTAAGTATGTAAGGTACGTGAGTGTAGGAAAAGGGATAAAAGGGGGAAGAAGGGAGACTTCAAATTACGTGGGTGCGATAACAAAAGTTGGTGGAAAATTGCAGGAAGGAAATTGAAAAGTTCAAGTAGGTAACTGTTATATGAACAGACAAGGTTGGGGCGCCCAAATCCTGATTCGACAGTTGCAGATAGTGACGGTGAGCGGTTGGAGAGGTGAGCGCGTCCAATCCCCACGCGCCACGTCAGTCCGTTGCCATGGCACTCCAAGCTAAAACCCATCCTACTCGCTTCCTAATTGAAAATAAGCGTCGCCCGTCTCCAAGGGACTCGAAACCGCCATAAAAAGAGAAAAAAAGAGTGCGCTCATTTCACATGTGGTGCGCGTTGCTGAAAAAATATGGGTTTTGGTTGTAGGGACACGATCTGCTGGCAAAGTTAATTTATGATGGGTGATTTTTACGTGGAAGATGCTGCTGTGCAGTGTTTGTGTGTTGTGTTGATGGGATGGTTTGGAGTTGGAGAATGGTGGAATGGGATTGGGAATGGGAATGTGGGAGTGTGTGAGGGAGTTTTTGAGTATTTTCAGGTGGTTTGAGTGAATTTTAATGGTGGGAAAGTGGGTTTTTGAGATGGGTTGGTTGGTGTTTGGTGTTGATGTTGATGTGTGGTGATGGGGGGTTTTGGAATAAAGGTTGGAATGGGGATGGATGGGTTGGTGGTGGTGGGTGGGAGTGTGGGGGTTTGGTGATATTTTTTGATTTGGTGTTTTATTCTGCTGGTTGAATTTGGTGATGTTTGAAGAAAATTAAATTGTTTTTTTTTTATTTTTTTTTATTTTTATTGGTTTTTTGAATTTTTTTAGATCTTTTTATTTCTTGTTCATTTTTTGTTGAGTTTTTGTTTTATTTCCGGATTTTATTTTATGTTTTGTTGATTTTTTTGATAATTTTTATTTTTTTGCAATTTTTTTGGGAGTTTTTGGAATTTTTTGTTAATTTTCTATTTTTATTAAATTTGTTTTATTTCTCTGGAGTTAATGTTTTTAATCATTTTTTTTTAATTTTTCACTCTTTTGCACATGTTTTCATAATTTTTTTTAATTATTTTGATTTTGCCCCTAGTTTTCATTACTTTTTCAATTTTTAATGATTTCTTTCAAATATTTTAAGATTTTTTTATTTTCAAAAAATGTCATCATTTTTATCATTTTATTTTGTCATGTTAATGTCATGACTTTATTTTTTTATTTTAAAATTTTATTCTTCAAATTTTTTATTTATTCTTTTTAATTTATTAATAATTTTTCACTTTTTCAATATTTTTTTGAATATTTTGATTTTCAAAAAATATCATCATTTATATCATTTCATTTCATTTTATCATGCCTTCATTTTATGAGTATTTTTATTTCTCTCATTTTTTTGCCATCCCAATTCCAATTTTTCATCTTTTTAATGCAACATTTATTGACTGTATAAATCCAATCAATTATGGCTAAAAATACCCATAAAAAAATAAAAATAATAAAAAATTACCAAAATCATACTCTCCATTTCTTCAAACGACATAACCCCACACAACATTTACCTAAAAATCATTCAATCCAATCCAATCCAACCCAATTCACTCCCACACACCCATCAAAAAAAATCACAAAATGGCAAAATGGTGATAATTAGTATTTAGCAAAATTCTTTTCATTCCATTCATCCTTCGCCCTAATTGATGGAGAGACGCGCCCGCTTGATTAAAGAGCCTCGTGCTAGCCACGTGCCCCCCTTCCATACCCCTCGACCCTAAACCCATTGGAAACGGCTGCCTTTTCATCAATGAATGATTCGTTATCCCTTATCGTGCTCGATGATCTATTGCACTCATTTCCATTTATTGTTTGCTCAGATTGCTCCATCCACCTTTTTACCCATTGTCGCAACGCCCGCGCTGCATTTCGGGACTGGGGGTCGCTCTAGCAGGCGGGGGGTATTTTTCCTCACATCAACCAAACTGCATAATCTGATATTTTAAGGATTCTCAATTTTAAAAAATTTTATTTTATTTTTCTTTATTTATTTTCTTTGATTAAAAATTGACTTTTATTCGAAATGTTGTTTATTTCATTTACTTCATTTATTTTGTTCTGTTTACGCCAATTGCGATCGGTAGTGGGGGTGGGGTCGGTGGAATTTTCCGCTCCTCATTTCGAGTTGTGCGGTCACGCAGCGGTCGTGTTTTGTTTTTGTTTATGTGGAGCGCACGGTTTGATTGATGAGACTCGCTTTGGTTTTAATGGAGGACTAATTTACACTTTAACCATGCGTGGGGTGATCAATTAACCAATGGTGAATGGGTGCAAATGTGATGTCTGATGTGTGATGTGGGTGGGAGGAATCGTTCTCGGAGTAGATTGGAATCTCGTTTTATGGTTTATTAGGTCGGAATCGATAGAGTGGGTATTGTATACTCATTTGATTTGGTGTGGTCTGGGTGATGCCACGTGATGTTGTTTCGTGTTGTTTATTTAATAGTCCAGTTATTAAGATCCTAAATATGACGTCTATACATAACAATGTACGCAATTGTTACACTGTTTACAAGTGTCATGCCCGTGCGTTGCTACGGCCGTTTTGTGCAGTTGCCCGTTATCCCGTTTGTTACCACTAAGGTAATAACAGGAGCATTTTTTCGTTTTACCCGTTGGCGGTTGGCAGTGCCACTGTCAGCGCATACGCACATATAGACACCATGGTAATACGTATATATCGACAAGATTTTTTGAAGATTTTCTTGATTTTGTTAAATTGTTGAGTATTGTTGTTCATTGTTGTTTTACAGAATAATCCTCAAAAAAATCCATCATGTAAATATAGTGTATACAGTATGTACATACAAGTATAAGAAATAGGAACGGAAGAAATCAGTTAAACTGATATAGGCTGAGATTTATTTCTTCGACTCAAATTCGTTCCCTAAATTGGGATTTGAAATTACGTTAATTTGCATGATTCTTGTAGTTGATATTGTATAGTACTGCACTATACCTGTAATACATTGTTCGCGCTATAAACATGGCTATGGTGTACAGCTCATTTTAAGCTATAGATATTCCCAAACTGGTATACAGTGTTTGTGCTTGTAAAAGTAAAACTTGTTCATCCAGACATGAATAACTGATTAAACTGAAAAAAGAAGTAAACTGTATCTAGAAAGGACATGTTTGATATGTTAACAGATATGTAAAGCCCATGTGTTGCTGTGACTGTATATTATTTGTTCCATGGCTGTTTTGTGTCATTGCCGTTCCCACTAAGGTAACATTATAGCGTTTTTTTATTTTGTCCACTAGTCCGTCGGTGTAGGCACAGACAGACGGACATTAGATGCGTTCAATTACCATTCGATTTCCCTGAATTACGAAAAACGGATTTTGATTACCTATAAATCGTCATCTAAAGGTCATCAAACACAGCAGCCAAAGCTGGACTTTACTTTTGATGACATTTTATAGAACTCAAAATCTGATTTCGTAAATCAGGGAAATCAAAGGGTAATTGAACACACACCTTTTATCTCATAACCTATAAATATGGAAAATTAATCTCTTGACCTGTAAATGCCAAGAAACAAAAATTCTCAATAAAAGAATTTGGGTCGATTCCATGTACCGGAAATGAAACAACTTGATGGACACATGCCCCAATTCAGCAACAATTTCTATTTTAATTCACTAATCGTACAATTTTCACATTTTATTCCATTAAAAAAATCACCAATACATGCCATATCATTTTCCCGACCACCTAGCGGTGAAATCCATAACCAAAACTCCAATAATCTTCCCTTAATCAAGAAAAAAAAAAAAAAGAAAGAAAGAAAGAAAAAAAAATCATCAAATAAAACTCTTTTCTCATTTTATTCATTCATATCTCTTCCAAACCCACCACAACTCGCAATTTCATTACGAATTGCACCATTTTACGACCATCCTCCATTGCAAACACCATCGAAACCCCTTAACTTACATCACAACACATCACACCTAACCCAAACCCTAAACGAGCCGAGGGGCTTTGGGGCAACGCACTTAAAACGCTGAAAACTCTCGAAGCAAACCACGACCAATGCAATGCCCCAAACCAGATTGACTTTGATATTACTTACCTTTTTCTAACGCTCGATTCCATGCAATTCGCAATCGTCTCACCTCCTCACCTTCTTCCGAGTCGCCTAGCAACTCACCACTCCTCCTCGATTGGCCACCCGACATCACGTGACTCTCCAACCCTCGTCTCACAGGCCCACGAGTCTCCGACGTCACCACCAGGGGGCGGGGTCCAGGGGTAATCGGGAGGGAGAAAAGATGTTAAAAGAACGTAAGAGTAATTTATCGTTTATTGTTTTTTCCATCTTTTTTTAGGCCTAATGTGGGTTGGGAAGTTAAAAAAAGGGTGTGTGGGGGTGCCAGGGGGTGGGATTAAGTGAATGGAACGCGTGTTTGGTGTGTGTAGAGTGTGCACGCGTCGGTTGGACGTGTTTGCTTTGGTTTGGTTCATTTATTAAGGGGTCGAGTGGAGAGAAGAGAAGAGAAGAGAGGAATTTTTACGTCGGGGTTTGTCTTTGTCGGACGACCGCCCCCTCCCTCAGTCGCTGAGCCGGAATCGGCAGCGTCGGATCGGAAGTTGTCAGAGGAAAGGGAAAAGTGACTAGTGACGAGTCGTTGCTGGCGTATGGTTTGTGCCGGTGTCGGTCTAGTTCGGTTGGTCGGCACATGGGATTCGGGTTCGGTTGTTTGGCGTGGACGGAATTCCGTTTGAGTTTAGGCGGATCTCAGCGGGTTTGAAGCGGGAGGGCGGCGGCGGAGGCGACGTCGAGGTCGAGGACGACGACGACGACGAGGAGGAGGAGTGGCGAGTGGTGCGGGGATTTGGCTTGGAGGGCCCCGGCATCGTGGCCCCTGCCCGCCGGCCGACGGCGAGCTGGCTCGTGCCTTGGCTGCACCCGGCAGCGTTGGCGCTGTGCATGCAGCATCGGTTGGTCAAACAGGAGTTGCTCGTCACTTCTGCCCCTTCCGCGACGGCCATGCTGTATGCTGGTGAGGTTGCATGTTTTTTATTTATTCTTCTTTTTTACATTTTTTTTTTTAAATTTTTTTTTGTGGAGGTTATGGGGGTGTGGGGTGTTTTTAAGGGAGAATTTCTTGATTGACAATTGTTTGATTGATTTTGATTTTTTTAATTTTTAATTTTGGGGTTTTGGTGTTTTGCGGGGTGTTTTTAAGGAGGGCTTTCCTGCTTGGCAGTTGATTTGATTTTTTAAATTTTGAGTTTTGTTTGGGAAAAAAGAAAAATTAGTGTGGTTTGATGGGACTATGAAATGTTTTGAGTAAATATAAATATATAAAAAATTATTGCATGGGTTTTTAAAAAAAAAAAAAAATTAAATTTCGTTTGATTATTTGGAAATTTGATAAAAATTTTAAAAAAATTGGATAAAACTGGAAGAAACTGTTGAAATTGTAGGGAAAAAGTGAAACGTGCATTAAGTAAACATCAAAAATATTTTTTTCGACATGATGGGCTTTTCTGCTTAACATTTTTATTTAAATTTGATGAAATTACATTGAAATTCCATCAAAAAATCGTTTAAAATTCAAAACAAATCTTAGAAAATAGAAATCTTAGTAAAATAATTTCAAAATATATCATATCAACAAAATATCAAAATCAATATTTAAAAAAAAAAACATTTTACTTTTTGGCTTCCCTGCACAACATTTTTCAAAATATCAATAAATAAATAAAAACAGAAATTCACTAAAAAGAAATCACCAAACAGAAATTCACTAAAAAGAAATCACCAAAAAATCAAACATTTCACTAGCTACATTCAAATATTAAAACAAATTTTAGTTTTAAATTTTAGACGCCGCTTAGTCTCATTAAAATTTATAGCGAGTAACTGACGTCTAAAATTCAAAACAGCTAAAACTCAATTTTATTTTAATATTTGAATTGTGGCTAGTATTTCCACTTCCCTCCATAACATTAAAAAAACCAATTTACAAAGAAAAAAATATAGGAAAAAAAAATTCTCCAACTCGTGTATTTATTCAAAGACCAATTGGTACCACAACACAATCAATTCCCATCACAATACACAACCCCTCGTCTCCGACACATAGAAACGGACGAGAATTTGCCATATACATATCGCTTAAGCAGTTGCCAAGCAGAGAAACGACGACGACGCTCTTGCGTGTGGTGGTAGTGGCGGTCGCGTCGGCATTCTCTGATCATTTCAGGGCCAATTGTGCGCGCTCGTGTATGGGTTGGTTCGTGGCTATGAAGCGTATCAATTTCAACCGAGGACGAGAAGAGAGAGAGAGAGAAGTTAATTTCACTTCACATCTCTCTCACCCCCTTGTTGTTGTGTGAATGTTGTCGTTGAAAGGAGAGCAATCAAGCTCGGCTAGCGAGTGAAGCCTTTCATATTACCTACTCACAACACACTATATATATTCTCTCTCCCTCCGTGCTAATGAGTACTTGGTGTTCGATTTGAAAGAAAGTCGTATATGGAAAAAGGAGAAAAGAGAGAGAAAGAGGGGAGAAAAAATCTAGGGACCCATTTTTCCTCTTTAAATCTCTCGCTTGGGATTTGATTCGTTTTTTATCAACAAGTTTTTAGAAGTTTTTTTTATTTTTATTTTTTTTGGGTTTATATTTTATTTTTTTTATGGAGAGTGGGGTTGAATTTGTAAAATGTTTGATTGAAAAAGTATTGATTTTTTTTTGTTGTTTATTTGTTTTTTATTTGATAGAGTCGACCTATGCGGAAGCGCTTCGTAAAAGCGGCTGGAATTCTGCTGCGTATGATACTCATCCTGGATCAGCGACTGTTCATGGTAAATTTTTTTTTATTTATTGTTGTTGTTGTTGTGGTGGTGGTGTTGTTGATTCGGTTTATGAGGTTTTAAATTTAAATTGTGTAAAAATGTACAGTACCCGATTTACAATTTATTATTGTGAAAATGTGTCTGAGTGATCTTTAATACATTGTTATGAGATTTAACAGGAAGATCTTCCAGACATTGTTGTAAAAAATATGCCAGAAATGTCTGCAACAGATTGTTATAAAATTAGGAAGATGTACAGCATATTGTAGCAAAAAATGTTTCAGATAACATTATTTTACAATTTATCAGAAAAATCTACAACATGCTTTTGTAAAAAGGTGTCGGGTCTGTTCTTTAACAGTGTTATGAGTTATCAGGAAAATCTGCAACATGTTGTAAAAATATATCAGTATAACATATTTTATAGTAACCGGAGTAGCCGCTGGCGACCGTAAAAGCCTTATACCGTATCTATCTGTTTTGTTGTAAAATGTGTCAGAAAGATCAACAGATTGTTATAAAATTTATCAGGAAAAGTACAGCATATGGTAGCAAAAAATGTTTCAGACAGCTCTACAAAGCAGTTTTAGAATTTATCAGAAAATCGACAACATTTTTTAAAAAACGTATCACATTTAAATGAGTGACATATGCGGCCACATGATTAAATAGAGCTTTTGGTAAATAATGGCTAGATTCAATTGTGATGAGCATGCTTTGTTGGGCCCGTTGTTTTGGTACAAGTCCGTGCCTTCATCGTCGCCTTCTTTCCCTTAAAAAGAAACAAACTTAAGAGAGGGGCTGAATCCTTCTTTTTCCCCTAACACAGTTGTATTCTTTCTTTTGGTTTTAAGACATGAAGCAGAAGCACACAAAAAACACAACAAAATATTTGTTGTAAAAATATATAAGAAAGATCGGCAATGGTATACATGAATTTTACACAATTCTGCAGAATTCATGCATAATTACATGTATACAGATGTGCAGAATATCCGACAGTTTTCGGCATGATTATGCACCAATT
>JAQFZO010000590.1:0-22722 GCA_034695885.1 Geophilus flavus
TTTTCAACCTTTCTCTTTCTTGTGCTGAAAGATTTTTAACTCTAAATCGCATGGTTTTTAAAAAAAAATAAAAATAGGGGTTGGCCAAAGATTTGCCGCGCACTGAAAATACAATCCCAACAATATCATCCATTTTGAAAGTTCTAGTTTTGTACCATAACAAAAAACCTGCATGTGACTATTATTGAAAAACAAACATGGAGATTAATTCTACTGTAAAAAGACACACAACCAAATCTTAATAGCATAATTATAGATCATTTATTCAGTAACCAGTGGTTAACATCCACGTGTCATGTGTCGAACGGACAGTAAGTCATTAAACAATGTCGACTGTAGATTGTAAATAAAATTATTTTCCAACATTGGCTTGTATTTGAAGTCCTGGAAACGTTATAAACGGCTGGTAGAAAAAATTGTACAATTGCAATTTATTCTAAAAGACAAAAGTTAGATAAAAATAGAAGGTAAAAACAAAAATAACCTCTACCTACCTTCAGACGCTTCTTCTTCAGACGCTTCTGTTTCTTTATAGTCATAAATATGAAATATAACTGCACAAACGACAATGGTACACGATGTAAAAATTACGAAGGCAATTATTGCGACGATCAGGGTAATCTCATCTTCCGTAAGACCGTGTGGAAAAAGTTTATCGTCATCATCATCGCCGTTCGACATTTTAACATGTTTAAGATCAACAAAACACCACAAACGGCGTTTAACTACGCATTATTATAAAAACATCGCCGCAATTTAAGTACCGTAAGTGAAAATTAAAAAACAAAATAAAATATACTCACTTTTTCTTTTTTTGGCGTAAAATAATTACGGTAAATCACACGCGGCATATCGGCTAAGATTAATACAATGAAATATTGAGTACCTAGGCATAATTATACCGTGAATCCACTAACTTGTAAGTGCACTCGCGCACTATTTGCAGAATTAAGTTTTTCCCTGCGCTTTATTAGACACCCGCGAATTAATCGATCACGATAAAAAATTAAATTCTATCCAGTCATTTTCGAATTCTGTACTCACAATTTTGGCTCCTCCTCCAGTAAGTCGGATTCATTTCCCAATATGGATTATAATTTTCCGCCAGATTCGAGTTGCGTGAAACGTCGTCGTTTGCATCCCCAAATCGTACATGTGAGTCCAAAATTTTTTAACTGCAGCTTTTCCAGATTTTTCTCTCGTGAATTCAAAAACTTGCAGATTAAATATGATGCCGAATTTGCGACGCGCCATGTTGCAGTTTAGGGAAATCCCGAATTACTACCCAGAAGTCACTCATGTCAGGGTCTCTATTATAACGAGCACTAAATACGAATTTCCCACCGGTGAAATAGAGACCCACGGTTTAATTGAGGATTTACTGTATCGTATGTCTATAAATTTGATTTCACAAGAACCGTAATCATTACTTTTATTCCTACATTTCTCCAGTCTTGTACAAAGTATACATGAAATAAAATTTCAATAGAAAATTTTTTTTTGTTCATACCGTATCACCCCGGATTAGACAACATGCCGGTAAAATCGGGGTCGACCAGATTTTGAAAAAAAATTGGTGGCCTGTTATACGGCATGCTGATAAAAGTGAAACGTGCCGGTAAAAGTGAGTAGTGCCGGAAAAAGCGAGTACGCAAAGAATACTATAGGGAAAATGAATTTATTTAAAAAGAAATCACTGACAAATAAAATACACTTAGGTTAACATTGCATAGTTTTATTAGGTACTATAGCTGCATTCAAAAACTTAATTTTAGTTGTGTTTTGTGTTTTGTGTTTTAGACATCATTTATTCTCATTAAACTAAGAATTAATGAAAATACAGTAAGTGACACCTAAAACACAAAACACATAACTCAAATTTGTTTTAGTTTTTGACTGCTTTAAATTTATTTGATTTTTTGACTCGATGCCGGATAATTCGGATTTAACGGCATATGGGTCAACCCCGTTTTTTACCGGCATGTTGTCTAATCCGGGGTAATACGGTAATTAAACTTAACATTGACAAAGTATGAAATTGTATGTATGGCGAAATTGATGCTATTTGAGCATAGATTGACTAAGTTTCGTTTTCCTTGACAGCATCCACTTCTTTTGACTTAGTGACCAAACGTTCGTAGACTTTCCATTCTACAAGGCAAAAAGTTAACGTTCCAATCGTCCCCGTAAAAATCAGGACGATAATATGCCATTCCAGTTGGAGATACAAACTATATACAAAAATTGCCGTCGCTCCCGCAGACTAGATAAAACGAAAATAAATAAAATCAATTAATCTCTGGTCTCAGTTCCTAAATAGATACCGGTCTTTTCCCATAGTGCCTCCATCCTAATATACCCCCATCTGGGGGCATATTAGGGAATTTTTTCCAATTGAGCCCCCATGGGGGGACATTAGTGTCGGATTAAAAAAGATAGTTTGCGCCGCTTATAACGACGATATTTACAAGGAGTCGCCATCAGACGTTCTTTACATTTATACATTCACAGATAAACTCAAACAAAACCATCAAAAATCCAAATAAACCTAATCCCGACCAATTGTTTTCTTTTTTCAAAACGTTTTTTACGCCTAGTCTTAGTGACCGTTCGAATTGCGAAAGTAAAAGAGGAAAATCACACCGTAACGAAAATTCGTCAGTCCCTGTGTACATTCCATCGTATACAAACGACGAGTTTAAGCAAACAAGGCGTATTTAGTGATAAAAAACACGTTTTTATTGATTTTCCAAATGTCCCCCCATGGAGTTCTATCGGAAAAGACCGGTACCGTACAAATGAATTTTTATATCTTTCCATCAAAAAATCAATGTCAAATGCCTCCACTACATTGGGACGACCCAGTCGATGCCAGTGGAACAAAGGCACCACTGGCACAACCAAATTGAAAAACCAAATAAAAAACAAACTTTCAAAGACTCAGGAAGAACACGCAGAAGCGACAATAAGTGGGATTACCACGTGCCATGGGCTTTAATTGAAAGTAAGATGAGCCCCAGCACAACCTCCAAGGGAGAAGGAATGCACAAGACCCATCGTCACAGGCTTGGTTGGAAACCCTTAGGACCTAACCTGCAACTCTCATCTCCCGAATCGCACACACCGGGCCATGGAAGTATTGCTAGTATAAACCTCCAATCCCCCTCCAAACTACTGAAAGAAAAAAGGTCCCCTAGAAATGGAAAGGAAAACCAACCAGGAACACAACACGTGGAAAAGAGAAAAATAAAGAAAGGAGAATAAGAAAGAAACATTAAATTTTTTAATTTTTTATATTTTTTTTACTATAGATAAGATTTATAAATTTATGGAGTATTATTAATAAAGGAAGTTATGTCAAATTATTCGCCAATCAAAAGACCGACAGGTTACACCCAAGAGAAGGAAGTAACCGAACTCAATGACACAATGAGGAAGAAACAGGATAAAAGTAGACCTTGTAATTAAAAACTGATGTAACTAAAAAATTTAAATTGTATGCAGTTCATATTTTCCGTGTTGAATCTCTCGGACTGGTTTGACAAAAAAAAGGATAACAGGAAAGCCACACACTTTGGCACACCTTCGAATTTTGTTCGATAATTTGTCAATTTCATCATATACATGTAGTCCCTTGGGCTTTAACCAGTCTGTATTTCATTGCTCATTCTGAGCGTTTACTTAATAAATAAATAAATAAACTAAAAATAAATAAAATTTGAGTAAATTGATGAAAATTAGTCAATCCTGTTTTTCTCAAAATTAATCCATATGAAAAATGCAGTAACACCATTTTCAGACTAAATTTGGGGTACTCTACAAGTTTCTAATTGGAACTTTTGCTCTACCTCAAGCCATTAACGAGATATTAAATGAATAGTGCATTGTTGCATGTCTGACATAAAATTTGTTGACGCTATTGGATTCGGCATCCATACTTTGCTACAGGCTAGTCTGTTTGGTTTTTATATGTAGTGAACGGTTTTCTATAAAATTGATTGGCATGTCTTAAAGTAAACACCCTGTTTGTCCAATGCCCAGTAGCATCATTGGAGGGTCCAATGCCGATCAGTGTCAATTATCAATTACATCAAAATAACAAATGAAATGAATTGACATTAATACTTTACCTGAATAAACTTAAAGAGTGCAAATGCAGGAGCACTATTTTCAGGATACATTGTCCCCAGAAGTGAATATATCTAGAAAGTTACCATACGGTTACTTAATATTTCTCATTTAAATCCACTGATAACTAACTTGAGTATTGAAACAACTGTCGCCAAATCCTAGCAGAAAACTGCATAAAAGTGCAAGATATTCACTGCAAAACAAAACAAAACAAAAAGAATAATCATTCAACAATTCTTACTGTTAGTACCAAACCACTTATACTCACTTGCTCGTGATGAAAGCTTTTTGATAAGTCTTTGTAAGAGGTGATAAAAATGGTAAGTTAATTAAAATTAGATAAAATGTAATCATGTGGATGAGATAGCCGAGTAAAACGATCGGATCTCTTCCGTATTTATTGGTCTTGGCACCCATTATTCCAAAAAGTGCACCACCTGGAATCAAAAAAAAATTAATGGATATCGATTTTTAAAATATTCTGAGATTTTCTTTTTTAACATTTTCTTTTTGCAAGTGTAATTGTTTGTTTTGTGTCTGGTCCCATATGGCCGTCACTGCCACTGGGCATTAAATTCTGTACTATTATTACTATGGTACTACTACTATCTTACAGGCTCATAGATTGGGTAAATCTATAAGTCAATGCTGCTCATGACAATCTTTTCGACCACGACTGTACCATCATAATAATTCTGTCGTTCCACCCCAACTAAAAAAATCTGCAGATTTCTTGCAAAAGAAATTGCAGACAATCTGCAAAAAATCTGCAGTTATTTGGCCGCTTTTTCAAAAATTCTGTATAATTTCTACAAAAATTTTGCATATTTTTTGAATTTTTACATAAATTCTTAACTCAACTAAAAAATTCTGTAGATTTTTTGCAAAAAATTGAAGCTATGATTAAATATAATTAAAATCTGCAGAAATTTTGCAGATTTTGTCAGCGAAGTTAATAATTTTCAAAAAATATACAAAATTTTTGCAGAAATTATACAAAACTTTTGAAAAAGTGGCCAAATAACTGCAGAATTTTTGCAGATTGTCTTAGTTGGGATATTACCTAATATTTCGCCGACACCGATAAACATTCCGTTTATACCAATTAATGAATTAGCAATCGATCCAAAGTTCAGCGTGTTACTCACTGCTGTTCCGTAAACACCACTGAAAAATCCCAATTCAATTCCTGTTTAAAGTACCAAAATATCATCAGAATTTATCAAAGAAAATACATTAAATATCTTACCAGTATAAAAAAACGTAACTGACAAAAGTAACATGTCTTTCGTTATGAATAATTGGAATGACTTTTCTGAAATTGATTGCAATTATTTTCTAAAATTAAAATTAAAATTAAAATTATTAAAAAGACAATAGCATACTTAATGCTTCAATGGGTTTTGGAGAAAGACTTTCGATAAATTCTTCGCTAAATTAAGAAAACAATAGAAAAATTCAATTTAAATCAATTTTTTTTTATAATCTGTAAAATACTTACTTTGGAGATAATTCAGGCTTTATTTGCCTAAATAAAAACATGACACCAAACCCTAGACATCCCACAACGAGCAAAACTATGGAAACAATCCGCCGGATGTCTTCATCTATTGTCTCCGATGCATTGGAAAATTTAAAGTAGACAAATAAATTGCCAAATAAAAGACTAAAATATAAAATTATCATGAGCTCATTACTTCAGACAAATTTTTGATAGGCTATATACCTAGACTGTAACATTGCCCAAAATATGCCGCTGTTCCTGCCCATGGTGTTTTCATTGGAATTGATGGTAAGAAAATTTCCTTGACCAGTCCATATACCTAATTAAAAATTAAAAGATATAAATCTTTTAAATAATTTTTACCTAAATAAATTATGCAACTTACATGCTGCTCCCAAACCGACAAGTGCCGAAGTGATGTACAATAACCAAACTCTTGGATATAAAAATGATGCTATGAAAAGTCTAATCAAGATAAATATAGAGATTTGTTAGAATATAAATTGCTCTACCCAGCTAAAAAAAAAAAAAATGTGTAAAATAATTTGCAAAAGTTAT
The DNA here is from genome assembly GCA_034695885.1 of Geophilus flavus. NCBI lineage: Eukaryota > Metazoa > Arthropoda > Chilopoda > Geophilomorpha > Geophilidae > Geophilus > Geophilus flavus. The sequence continues at coordinate 6,194 of JAQFZO010000590.1, forward strand.
GTAAAAAGTTTGCAAGAATTTGGCCACAAAAGTCAAAATTTGTAAAATATTTGCAAAAAGACTAGCTGCATTCAAAAACTAAAATAAAGTTGTGTTTTACTTGAGTTTCGAGTTTTAGACGTCACTTGTACTCATTAATTCTCAGTTTAATGAGAACAAGTAACGAGTAAAACTCAAAACACAATTTCAGTTTTAGTTTTTGAATGCAGCTAGTAATTCTAACAGAAAAATACAAAAATTTTACAAAGTTTCTTTGCTGGGTACAATTACATACAATTCACAAAACATTAAAATTTATAGTTTTTCTTAAATAACTCAAAAACAAATCATCGATTAATCTTAAATGCTTAATTCCAACCTTTAAACATTATATTTAAAACTGCAAATAATAATTGAAAACCGAATCAAAACATTTAGATCTGTGAATGAGACTCAAAGTTTTTGTCATGCGTAATAATTTGCACTTACAGATTATTTTAATTTGTCTTTAAATATTTTAATTTTTTAAAACTATATTTAATACACAATTATACATAAATAATATTTAAAATTTAAAATTAATTGATGATTTGTTTTTGATTTATTATACGTAATCAAAATAGCATTTGCTAATTCTGATAACGATAACGCAAAAGATTACCAACTTAAATTAAGTCCATAAAATAGTAATTGACTTTATCACATCACATCACATCACATCAATATCAAAACAGTCACAACATACAGAAATTTTCTCAAAAAATTAAAATGTTGGTGTTTCAAATTTTTGCAATTAATTATTATCATAATCAACATCCTCTACTCTATTTACCCTTACAAATAAGTAACTGCTCCACCAAGCATGGCATATTTGGGCCCCGTGAAACTGACAATCGATGGTGCAGCCCAATTCGCAACAGCCAAAACTCCATATATTATAGCCAAACTGAAAAAAATAAAAGTAAATAAATAAATAATTGGCAAAAAAATACAGGAAATGCAGCATTTCTGGTTTTTCAAGCCTCAAACTACTAATTCAAGTCAATAAGTCAGATAGATACTATTTGACACAATTAGGGCAAATAGTTTCCTAATCTGTGCAAAATATTTGTCAATATATTTTTCAGATTACAAATATCAAGTGAAAATATAGTGATAACAAAAATTTGGACCAAAAATCTAGTTCCCTGATGAGTATGCAGGAATTCAGTGTCAACTACTTTTTCCTCTTAAAAAAAAACCTGTGGAAAATTTTAAGAAAATTTTTAAGCAAAAAATTCATGTATCACCTTGTGTATCCTATGCCTTTGAATTCTGGTTTTCCCTCTGCTGCTATACTATTCAAGTATAAAGTCTGCAAAAATATAAAAAAAATTAATTTCCAAAATTTAAAAAAAAATTTTTTTTTACCTCTATTATACTCATAGTTTGGAATGCAGTGAATAATAACATGAATGATAGTCCCATAAGGACCACATTGTAGAATTTCACGTTAAATCGTATCGGATGCATGGTGTGTTCGGTGCGTTTGTTATTTACAGGTGTTTTAATTGATGGCAGTAGGTATCACACATGTTTTCACGTCAAGCCGCTGATATTAAAGAAGGCAATAACATCACGATCGCGACGAACTTATCGTAGTGTTGAATCATGTGATTAGAAGCTTTAGGGCACATACGTGTTGAAATCGGGTTAAGTCCACACACTCGAGTGCTCATTCATATGCGTAATATACTTTTTAAGTGTAGGTCAGGGATAGGGCTACGAGTAGTAAATATTTGACTATTTGAAGAGCGAAGTAGTGTGATAGTTTATTACGGAAGTGAGTGAGGATAAATATCAACGAATCTCAATAAATTAAAAACCAAAATATAATTGTGCAAAAATAAATACAAGAAATGTTTAGTTGTTTGGAATTTATTGATTAGTTTCAGTAATAAATTTATAATGATTTTAATAAAATTTGTGTTTTTTCTGGAATTGTAAATGATAGAAACGACTATAGGCCTCCGTAGAACGTTGAAATCGTGTTTTGTTTTCACTTTTCACTTCCAGATGTCATGAGGAAAAAGTGAATGGGTGTACGAAGCATCTGTCAAGTATAATGTTATTTTTATTTTCGTTTCAATCGTATCTTTTCAAATATCTTTATTTAGTAGAAAGTCATTCCCCGTAACGAAAAGAACTGCAGACTTCAGTGAAACTGCAGACGTCCTTGAACTCATTTTTATTCATCATTTTGAATAATTTAACCCCTAGTAAATTACTGATGTGTGAAGTTGGGGAATTTTGAATTTTTTTCTTTATTGTCACGCTATAAAACAATTGACATTGTCGTACATACATACATTACTAGCCACGCGAAACTTACCTAATTTCATAACTTTTTCAGTTTACTGTTTTTTTTTTTTTTGTTATTTATTTCACATACTTGTGAATGAAGAATGGAAAATTCCTAGAATCAGGACGCAAGTTTGGTCCGTTACTTTTCTTGGTACCGTTGGAGAAGAAACTCCTATTTAGGAATGCGTTGTATGAATGTATTATGGAAATAAACGAATACGACTTGTAGTTTGTTGTATTACTGAGTCTACTTCAGACTTGGGATTTCAATCTTACATATGAAATTACTCTAAATGAGTCCCCAATTAGGGAGCCAGTGACCACTGCAGTTGACTTACAACTACAAGCTGCAGTGGGGACAAGCGCTTACTTTTCCCTCCAAGGAAGGATCTCTCTTGGCCCTCCAAGATGGCTAAAAAAAAATGTTTCCCAAATTCCACGACCTCCAAGAATACCAAAAGCAAAATGCAAATAAATGATTCATTTGACATTTTATTTCAAGTTGAATAAGACGAAAAAATAAAAGGAGGAATTTTAAAGGCAGACTGCTAAAGCACTCGCTTGGCCGCAAGCGTGAGACATGTCGTGATAGGAAGCTTTACTAAGATTTTTTCCTTATTCTACTAATCGTGTTATTTTGTTATCATCTTTCTTCACCTTTGGTCTTTTTCCCAACAGCCACAAATAAAAACGTTAATTTTCTTCGATACCAACATCATTATATAAAGCGTTGCAAAACATTTACATACAATAAGATATACAACACCAGGATTACAAGATTTCTCCTCCTTTAGTTAGTGCATCTTTAATCATTTGTTCACTTAAATCCCATAATTCTTTAGCTAACTTTTCATCTTGTGCAGTTACTGATTGTTCACATCGACAACAGTTGTTGAAATAAAGGCCTCCTACTTGATCCAATTCTGGAGCAACGGCACAATAAATAGTAGTAGAAGCAGCCTGTTGCTAGAAAAAATAAAAGAAATGTTTAAGTATCATTAAGAGATAATAGGTGTGCGTTCAAAATTAAAAAGTTAAGTTGTTTTTCACTTAACTGTATTTAAATGAAGTTCACTAAGTCAAGAATATATTGAACGACTTTTAAAAAAAACTTAACTTAAAACTACCTTAAGTTAAAAAATTTGCGCACATCATACATTTTTTGTGATAATTACATGGAATTTCATGCATAGGTTTGGATTTAAATCATCAAACAAAACTAAACTTGATAAACATCCCTGCTATTTTTCCAAACAGGGGTTTTATGCCAACTATAAATGCAAATAAAAATATCCTTACAAGTCTACGATTTATTATTATCACTTTTTCGTGTTAGAGTGATGGTCTTGCCTCCATTTTGAAACTGAGTTAAGTTCACCTTAAAGAGGTTCACGTAAGTCAAAACTCCTGTCATTTCCGGGTGGAGTTAGCTGTTTTTCACCAAAACTTAACTTAACATAATAACATTGAACGCTTCTAATGTTTTGAGCATGGAAAACTAATTACCAGTGATTTTGTAAAGGGACGGACGATGAAAAATAGAAGGCGATAAAACCACCAGGAATTTTGAAGATTCGTGCTGACCATATTCCCCGGATGTAAACTGTTAGTGAACGTTCCTTTAGTGTGTAAACGTGAGTTTAACTCAGTTGCGAACAAAACGTTGCACAATTTAGACAAATTGTAAGCGGAAAGCGCATTGTATTGAGATGCGGGTGGTGACAATTTTTCGACGGAAATGTTATCGATTGATAAATTTGGGAATCTATAAAATAAAATTATTAGTACCGTAGGGTAATTAAATTATGCAGTATTAATCTTTTATTTTTTTTACCTGTGTGATTCGGATGAAACAACAACAACACGATTTGGTGAAGATTTAATGAGAATGTCTTCCAAAAGTTGTACCAAGTAAAAATGACCTAAGTAATTAGTTTGGAAAGTTGATTCAAAACCATTTTCGGTTTTTTGGTAAGGCACACCAAAAATAGCAGCATTTAAGATTAATAGATCTAATCTCCTGTAATTAAAACAGAAAAAAATATAAATGGATGTAACAAAATACTATGGCTGGAATTTTAATTGATTAAAGTCTTAACTGATTAAAATTTCTTATTCGATTAATCGATTTCAAAATGGCACCATTGTGGTGAGTTCTGATTGGTTAATTTGACTCGTCGCTGAATAAATAAATAAATATTTAAAATAATTTATTTTTGGATTTTAATATTTTTATCTGCTTTTTCTAGCCAATGAAATAGTCGATTAAAATTCGATTAATCGACAAAAAATTTTAATCGAGTCTCAGCCCTGATGTTAAATTTCTTACGAATATTTTTTCTTGAAGTCAGTAGCAAATTGATGGATGCTTCGAAACGAGCACAAGTCTAAAAGCATTGCTTCGCCTTTGATTTGTGGCTGAAAAATGAAATTTTAAATTAGTAATTTTAAATTAAGATTCTTTCATTTATTTATACTTTTTTCTTTGAAAAATTCTCTAACGATTCTACACTCTTTTCCATGTTTCTAGATGCTAATACCACCGTGGCACCATGAAAAGCAAGCGATTTAGCTGTTTCACACCCTATAAAAATAAATATAACATTAATTTCTAACAATTTTTAATTATAATTTCAGCAAACAAACCAATTCCACTGTTTGCGCCAGTCACAATGACAATTTTCCCACTCAAATCCTGTCCGTGCAATATTTGCAAAGCCGCAGTACTCGCATCAAATCTCTGACGTATGTCATAAGGATTATCTTTTTCCTCAACTGCAAATGCTAGTCTTGGATCAGTGTAGGTTGTTTTCAAATTCACATGACTGGAAATAAATGTTATTTAATATTTTTACAGTTCATAAATGTTGCTTTCAAACATACTCGACATAGAAAACTTGACCGTCTTCCTTCACACTTCTCTCCCATCCAAATGGCAACTCTTACAATAAAAGATTCAAATGTAATTCACGTTCACAGCAGATATGAAATCTTTATGGTACCTCCTGACACACTTTTCTTTTTACCAGTTCGAGGGTGAGTCCATTGAGTGGATTTAATGATGTGGCTGTAAAATCGATCAGTGGGTATTTTATTAGAATTACGTTACAATGTGGAATAAATGCATTAAAATTATACTTTGCATAATATACTCTGCCGTCAAGAGTTGCACGTTCTTCCCAACCACCTGGTAGTTCATCTTCGCTGTCGGATTCTGGACCTACTAATGCCATTTCTGAAAGAATAAATAAGAAAAATTTAGTTAGAAGCCAGAGTAACACACCTTATTAACGGTTTGAAAAAAATTTACGATGTTCGATGACAGTGACAGTATGAACGGATTTGGCATTAAGTAAACAGCATGCCTCTTTTACCCCTTTCCAGCTAGTGAAACGTGAAACTGTGAGGAAATCGGGGTGGAAATAAAATAATGATGACTTACGAAATAGATGTCACCAAAAGTAAATAACCCTCGCCTCGACCTCAAGAGCACCGCCCACTTCCTACTTTTTAGCTGTACCTCTGGCGCCATCTATGGATAAAATCGACAACAAAGTAGCTTGTTCAATTAGAATTTGAAATTTGCAGATGAAAAGTGGGAAAATCTATTGAAATCAGTGCAAAATTTTTTTTTCTCGTAGTCACTTTTCTAGTAGAATTTCCTCGGGGGGGGGGGGGGTCGTCACCATTGGCTCCCACACGATATTGTCAGATTTCTTAATCCAGTAGAAACTCTGAAATCCATTAGAAATCCCGAGAGAAATCCAGAAATACATTAGAAATCTACAGAAATGTATAGCTTTCCAAGGAAATTCACGGAAATCCAAAGAAATCCAAATAAATACCGGGTTTTAGAGTCGAGTTTTCCTTTACACCAATATTTATCTGTCATTCTCCTTTATCCAACGCCCTCAGGTGATGAAATGGCAAGTGAAAGGGCTGCAAAAATGATAAGCAAAGAGAAATCCAGAAATAAATGGAAATCTAGAAATCCACAGAAATCCATATAAATTACTATAAATCCATTATAACTTCCAACAAATCTATAGAAATCCATAAAACTCCAAAGAAATCCAGTAGAAAACCAAAGAAATCCGTTAGAAATCCAAAATCTCGTCCCTAAAAACCTAATGTCGACCCCTCAGGATATAAGATGATTAATATTCACTCAAATTCATTTAAAGGATAATTACAGAGATTCAACCAAATTTGTAACATTAGTTACAAATTATCTGACCTTCACTGATGTATAAAAGGAAAAGAGCAAATCCACAAAAAAAAAACTCTAATAAACATCATCATTCAAGATAATTCCTACAAAATAAAGAAAAAAATTTATCCTTCAAAGGACGGATATAATTATAACCACGAAAGAAGCATCTAATCAAATGTCGCACACTTATGAAAAGCAGTATTGTAGTCCTGTCAAGAATCGTAATTGTAATGACAGTACCGCGAGGCAGAAAAAAAACATTATCTATGCGAAAGACATGATCATCATCATAACAGAAATAACTTAAGGTTGTGGAATCCTTTAATCTCTCTTTCTCTTTCATTTCTATTAGCATAAATCGACGTGTGTGGCTTTGTACTTTTTATACATTCCATTCCAGATTATCATTTAATAGCAGTAAAAACAAAACTAAAAAACGTCAGTTCTGCAGTTATTGCGGAAATTTAAAGACTGACCAAGGATTTGAAAGTAGGCAAATAAAAGCCTCGGAGGAATGTAAAGTTCAAGAAAGAACTTTAAAAACTATACAAAGTTAAAGAATTTAGTCACAAAAGTGAGACAAAATAACATCCGAAACTTGTAAAGACCTAAATAGCTTGAGTTAATTGATTGCTGTATAAACATTAAAGTAACCTGTTGTATAAGACATCTGCAGAATTGCAGATGTCTTTAAAATGTTTGGATTGAAACATCACCTTAAAGTGTTGTACTGTTGGTCCAAAAAAAATTGTGAAATTGCATCACCAACAAACTCATACATCAAGCCAAATGAGGATAATTTGTCCCATGCTGTACCTATACTTATACAAATTCTAACATATTACTTTTTGAGAGTCATGCAGTCGAGTCCACCTATAAGAGCTCTGCATAAAGGAGCAGTCCGCTTATTAGAGCTCATTTGAAATTTCCCGATTTTTCCTCCATTGATTTACGTGTAATTAAATTAAAGTTTGTTTTAAAAAGCTCCGGATAAAGGAGAAATTCGCTTTTAACAGCAATTTTATGGTCATTTTTGTGATTTTGGCTCGGGTATGTGAGTTTTTCAGCAAATTACGCCATCCATGCGTAGTTTATTCATTACTCTCGAGATCTGAAAGTGAAATAATGGCTTCTAAATGACGTACTTTAATAATTGGCGATATTCAGACGGTCTAAAAACCACACAACTTAAAGAAACAGCTGAGAAATATGGGATCGGTTACTCTACTGATTGGTGGAAAAAAAAGTACGGGTTATTTTGTTCAAAATTGACTTAAATTGATTTTATTTTTAAACAAAAATCGCTTAGTTACAATATCTAAAATAAAGCGGATTCGACTGTATAAACTGTAAATTTTTGATAGTTCACCTTTAATGGCCAATGGCTAAATTCCATAATAAATCTTTTAAGTGCACCAGTATTTCCACACGTTTACTGGCTTTTGGGCGTAATCATGCAAACCACTATAATCTGAGAAGAGAGTAACGTTTCTGAGTGACAGGAGAGAGTATACATGAATTTTTATTCACAGGTGGCGCTGAGACATTGGCGAATAGCTAATCCCATGTTTTTTTAATTTGTTAGACTAGACTGCACTATATTTTTACATAGAAAACTCATAACTGTCAGAGGTACATATCTTTAACATGAAATTACATTAGTTGTTATTTACTGTAATTCTTCCACGCTTTAATTTCACCGAGTAAACCATTTACGTATTTATAAACCTGTCACGTTAATGAACAACAGGCTATACATCTCTTATCTATCTCAACGCTAAAATATCATACCACTTAAATTAATAAATTTCACTTTGAAAGCAACAAAATTCTTGTTTCTTTAAAAAATAGTTAAAAAAAATAATCAAAAGAATGCAATAAACTTCGCAATAAACCCAATCCAAAAGTGTAACATGCAATGAAAGTCGTAAACTTCATTTAAAAATAAAGTAGTGGTACGTATTTGGATGAAAACCCATTTTTGGTAATTTCCATTTCCATCACCCCTAAAAAAATTTACATCAGTACAAATTGCTTGTTTTGTTATCATGATACGCTTGTTATTGTAATTCTAGCACAAGTGATACTTGATTCTAATTGACACTTGACACCTATTGGTCACGGAGTCAACCACAAACACAACCACATTCTTGCTGATAAGTGATACTCCTAAGAAATAAATAACAGCGACCTCAGGTGCTAAAATAATATTTGAAAAACTGTTTTAAACTGTTAAAAAGAAAAATATCGCATTTTTTAATATCTGAGGGAATACTTGCGAGCTGTTTAACAATTATTATTAGGGAAAAGGATAGTTATTTAAATAAATATTTGTTTATTGACAAAAAACTGAAATATTTTTCAGAAATAGTGAATCTTCTACTGTAGATCCTATTTAGATAGTTTTTATTATAAATATAAATAAATATTTTGGACGTTAGTAAATATTTGGTCTTTTTTGCCCATAAACAAACATTTCGGGGTTTCTGGACCTTCAATATCCTATTTTAACTAAATTTCCGTCAAGTCGTAACTGATGGAAATACATGTGCAAGATCAAAAATATTTTCGTAAGGAGATAAAAATGAATCAATAGACGAATTAAACCTAGCAAAAGTTGCATCGTTTACTTTTGCCTCGATCACATCCTGTGACTCGGAACGTAGTTTTTCACAGCATAAATCTTTACTGACATTACTAGAAAACTTAAAAATGTATGTTATAAAGCCATTGCAATCAAATTATTTGAAATTGGGTGACGTAAATTTAAAAAATATAAATAAACATAAACGTTTTTGGTAAATATAATGCATTTTTTTCTTAAATATTTTAGTAAATAACTATCCGCTCCTTAATTATGAAAAACTGACACTAGGCGCCACACACAATACACCAAAATTACGTCATCGACAACTATTTCACTCATTCTTAATTTCTTTTCATTTAAAACAAAGTTTCACTCATTTCCCCTTTAATGTTGAACTATAAAATATCGAATTTTGTATATATCGAAATTACCCCCTGTGATTATCAAAGCAAACAAGTCGAGCCAGATGGACTACAATATTTTTTTGAACTTTTATTGCAGCACAAGGTCACCTTGATGCAGTTCATTATTGAAAAAAAAAAATCACCCAAAAAAAAAAACTAAAAAAAATTATTCTTTCGTAACTACTACGAGTTTGTACTTTGTGAATTAAAAAAGGAAAAGAATAAAAAAAAAGATCGGATGACCTCTGAATGCAATCGAGTAGATAAAAATAATTCCTCGTTAATTATGCCACTATCGCGGGGAAGAGGAAGAGCGGCAGTGAGTGAGTCAAATGCGGCTTAAGGCGCCAACTGAACACCTCACAACATTTCAGGTTGTATCTACCGACATGTGAGATCCCCCTGCCGGTGGGAAATGGAGTGATCCCACGTGGAATGCCCTGCGATTCACTTCTCTGGCTCAAGCTCAGCTTCAGCTCCACCTGAACGACCGATCACGAACGCGGCATTTGAGGGCCTCGCCCAGTGAAGAGGTAAGTGGACTTCGCGTGGGAAAGCGGCGGTCAATCCAAAAAGTCACTTTCTCTTTACCAGAGACAAAAAAAGCGCGTAACTAGACTTTGAAATGTTTTTTTCTGTGAATTTTCATTTGTTTTATATCAATTTTGTTTGATTTTTAATGGTTTTGTGACTTGATTGTGTGTTTCATGTAGGGGGATACACTTTCAAGAGCTAATCTCGAGAGTTTGCGGGTGTTTGCCAACAAGTTGTCACTATTGAGCAATTCCCTGACCACTTGTAAACGGTGTGCATTGCCGTGTATCTTGTTTTTGAGTTGAGCTGAGGAAAAAACTGCAATTTATGCTAAAAGCCCGCATAAATATTTCATTTTTTTCCTTTCTGCACGTCCATTGCGAAATTAAATATTAATAACTTGAGGTCAAGCTGAATACAAATTATATTTTATATAGGGGACACTAAAAATTCTTGAGATAATTTTTTTTTTAAAAAGAAAAAACTTCAAATCTAAATGCAAAATCTTCAATTATAGCCAACCCACTCAGAATTTTCACCTTTTGAACAAAACCGCGGGTCAAAACCAATTCATTTTAGAAAACTAAACAAAACAAATCGAAATCTCGTCGATTATCAGTTGTTTCCCGAATCTTTTGTTCTGTGTACTACATAATGACCATCTGTTATCAACCCAATGCCATAAAAAGCTCACTCACTCAAATAAAGGAAATAAATGACACGAAATTAATCACTCAGCCTTGATGGCTATAAAAAAAGATAGAAAAACAACAAAAATAAAATATAAAACAAATGAATAATAGCCAGAAGGCGAGTGTTCTGGTCTTCTAAAAGCTTCTTGTTTAATATTACTTCATTTATTGGCCTTGATGCAAACATTAAACGATCCATTAAAACCTCCCTCACTCTTTGTACACCCAAATGCCTCATTATGTATAGCTAGACAGGACAGGAACGTTCCATTCATCCACCAACCACACTCTTTTAGTGTCGAAATGACCACAAGGTCGTGGTGGGTCTTTTGTAAAACCCTTTGGTTTGAGAAAACACTAAATTTAAAATAGTAGCACGTGGCCACGTGCCAGGTTCTGCCTCATTTCGACTTCCGCATCGCCCTTCCTTCCACCTGCGTGTTACCGCCACCAACAGCGACGGCCGACGTTTTACTCCATAATGACATCATCACCGCCTACTCGCATTGTGTCATTCGAACCCTTTTGCATTGCATTTTAACAGGCCGAGTGGACGAGATGGAAGCGTCATTGGTGCTGCTCCTGCTCGTGTTACCTCGAATGTCGCAGGGTGTCATTAGCATTGAGAGGAATGGATATCATGGTATCACTGTCGCCATTCATAACCATGTGCCCGATGAACCACAACTTGTGCAAAATATTAAGGTAATTTTTTTTTTTTTTGAATTTTGATTTTTTGGGTTGGGATTTTTTATGTTTTTTTGAGGTGGGGGAAATTGATGATGATGATGGATAAGATGGATTGTGTTTTAAGGTCTTGTTTTTGGGTGGGTTTGGGTTTTGTTCGATAAGATCATTCTGAAGGTTTTTCTATGGGTGTGGGTGTAATAAGTTAGGTGGTTGTAATTTATGGTTCTTCTTTTCATTTTTTCCCGCATTTCCTTTTGTTTTTAGGGAAAAAAAATTTCCAGTTTTTTTTTTTTTTTTTTGGTAGGTAAAAACTAAATTTTATCTTTTAAAACATTTTTATTGAAAAAATCAATTTAAACATGAGAAAAAAATTAATTTATAAAATAAAAAAATAATTAATTACTTCCAGAAAATTTATTTTATTTTGCAGTAAAAACTTTTTACAGTACCGTATAAAAGTTTGTACCTTTACAAAAATATGGATTAATCTCTTTTGGTCTGAAAAATAATTTTTTTTAACTGAAAAATAATTTTTTTTGGTTTTTATTGAAAATTTTTTTTCCTACTATTTTTCGTTTTTTTGGTAAAAAACCTAAATTGTATACCATTAAAAAATTTTTATTAAACAAATAAATTTAAAAAAACTAATTTACAAAATAAAAAAAAATATGTAATTATCTAGAAAAAAATTTTTTCGTGTGGAAAATAATTTTTGGGTGTGAAAAATAATTTTTTTTGGTTGTAAAATAATTTTTTTGATTTTCCATACCGTATTCAAAAAAAAAAAACACCTCAATTAGTAAATAATCTAATTTTTAAATTCAAATGAAAGAAATATCTAGGAGTAGGTCAATTGTTTTAATTAGCCACTCAATCCCTCCACAAAAAAAACAGCAAGAAAAAAAAATTTCAAAAATTTTAAATTGGTTGGCAAAAAGTCAATTGTGTTTTTATTACCCCATAAACCGACTTTTGCATTTAATACGAGTTGATCTTTCAAATACCTCCCATCCCAATCCCAACAACTTTTATGGAACTTCCTTTAATAAATTGGCATTTCACGCCACTACAAAATCCAAACCAAACCACACCACACATTTATATCTATACTAACATTAACATCACAATTCCAACTAAGAAACAAATCACCTCCTTCCACTTTACCATTATTTTTAACTCGCAACACTGTCTGAAACTCTGAATCACCCAACATTCCCTTCCAATTTTTCTATAATTGAACCATAATTCGACACCGACCACAAAGTTCACGGCTTTTTCCAAATTACTCTCACATTACACCCGTGTAAAATTAATTAAATTCGATTCAATAACAATTACGTAATCCCTTACGAGTAATTTAATCCCAAAACACCGTGGGTGGGTGGGAAAAACGCGTCAGAATCGTTAGATACTTAAATTTTGTGCGGTGAGAGAGTTTTTATTCCCAAATGTGAGTGAACGTGGGTGTTGTGTATCGATGTAAGCAAAAGCAAGCAAAAGTTACTCACTCCGTATTTGGAATGAATGTGCCATCGAGTTGGTTGTTTGCCAACAGACCAAGGGTCATTTGCCGTTGAAAGAACCCATGACGTAATCATAATCGGCAGTAAAACTGAAACTGGAATTATCATGGGAATATACAATGAGGAAAAAGAAAGTGAAGCTGTTTATTTTATTTTATAGAATGTGTTACTCGGAAATGATAGGGAAAGGATATTTATAGATTATATTATTTATTGTTTGTAATTTGTAAGTGAAAATTGATGAGGAGGAAATGAGTCTCGGAGGTCTTAATTAAAAAGAAGGCGGGAAGGAGAGGAAGGAATGTAAATTCTGGCCCGTAATTTTTTGTTTTGACCTTTCAGACCTGAAAAAATGGGAAAAACTGATTTTTAGGTTGTTTTTTAGGCCTAAAATGTTGAAAATTGATATTTTTTAGGCCTCTAATGATGAAAATTGATATTTATTATTTTTTAGGCTCTAAAATGGGAAAAACTGATATTTTTATACATCGTAAAAAGAGTTCAAGGCGGGAAAGGCTGTAAATTCTGGGCTTAAATATTCTTAGTTTCGAACTTTTAGACCTAAAAAACTATAAAAAATTAATTTTTGGTTGTTTTTTAGCATTAGGCCTAAAATGGTAAAAATAAAAATTGATATATTTTAGGCCTAAAATACTGAAGAATTGATATTTTTAGGCCAAAATGGTGAAAATTTATGTTTTAGTCCTAAAATGTGAAAAACTCATGATATTTTGATAGGTACCTAAGAGTGTCATACTAAAGAAAGCGGGGAAAAAAATGTAAATTCTGGGCCTAAATTCTTAGTTTTGACCTCTTAGGCCAAAAAAAACTATGAAAAATTAACATTTTGGTTGTTTTTTCGGTTTAAAATATGGAAATTGATATTTTTACGCCTAAAATGGTGAAAATTTATATTTTTTAGGCCTAAAATATTGAAAAATGATATTTTCTAGGCCTAAAGTGGTGAAAACTGATATTTCTATACCTAAGAGTTTAAAAAAAAACATTATTCCCAGTCTTTTTATGGTCAAACTTTAATAAACAGTAGTTTTATTTGTGGAAGTGAACCTCCATATAGAAAAAATTCCTCGTGTGTCCTTGAAAATAAATCTTAGTAGCCTACTTTTTAAAATATTCAAATTTTAATCATTCCCCTCTGACCTTTTTCTTTTTTCTTTTAAGGAACTTTTTCTATCCGGGTCTCGATTTTTATACGAAGCCACACGACATAGAGCGTATTTTAACGAAGTTACAATAGTCGTCCCGGACGAATGGGAACATCGACCAGAATACGAAGTGGGTTATATAACTTACATTTGCTATTTCTATATATATATAAATTGCAATAAAATTAATGCAGTTAACACCTAATAAATTTAGGTCGTTCGACGATCCGGTCATCGCTTCTCGACGGCAGACATTCGAGTAGACTTGCCAAACGAAGCTTATGGGGATGCTCCGTATACTTTGCAGCCAGGAGGCTGCGGGGAGTCGGGAGACTACATTCATCTTACGCCAGACTTTATTCGAACTTTAACAAAGTCTGGAGCGTCGGCTTATGGTGATCCCGGTGGGTATTTGTAGAGGAGGCCGACATTCGGGGAATTCGTCGACGAGATTTTGAGATTTTGAAAGATTCACTAAAGATTTTCAGAGATTTTCTATATTTTTTTCGAAATTTTAAGAGATTTTTCAAAGATTTTAAGAGATTTTCAGAGATTTTGTACAGATTTTGAAAGATTTTGGGGATTTTTTAAGGATTTATCTCGGATTTTAAAAGATTTAGGATTTTTTTTTTTTTGTGGTTAAAGATTTGGAATTTTCATGAGATTTTCATGGGATTTTTGGAGCCCGTCGACGAGATTTTCATGAATGTCGGACACCCCTCTCCCTTACATCCGTCTTACGCCTTTAAACTTGAGATAGGTTTTAATTGTGTTATGTAATAAAATTTAATTTATTTAATCTGTTGATATTTGATGCAAAATTTGAGCCTAAAATTTTAACTTTTGGACCTTTCATGAATAAATTTCTGTAAATTGCCCATTTGAATTTATCGCCGACACTGTCGGTACCGATAAGCTCTTGTGCAGGCTTGCGAGGTTGATTTTGAGCATCTTTCTTTATCAATAAAATTCCATGACATAGTCTTTAAAAAAAAATTCCCAGTCAATTTTTATGGAAAAATATACGACAACTAAATTACTTATGATATACGATTCCATCCTGCTTGCTATTTTTTTTATTGAAGGTCAGGAAAAGGAAAAAGGTGTGTTTAACCTATGCAGAAAATCCAGATGTTACTGAATACCCGTTTCTCTTACACAAAGATTATTTTCATAAACAACTTTCTTATATTTCTCAAAGGTCGAGCATTGGTACACGAATGGGCCCATCTTCGATACGGTGTTTTCGACGAACACGGATATCAACAGGATAGCAGAACACCTGCATTTTATAAAGACAATGACGGAAAGATCAAATACACGGCTTGCACTTCAGACGTTCCCGGATGGTTACGCGATGAAATAGGAGAATCCTGTCGAAGAGGCGAAGATGGGTTGCCGGATTCCAACTGTTTATTTTACCCTGACGTTGAAAAAGCAACTGCTAAAGCTTCTGTCATGTCCATGCCTTATTTACCATCGGTGGGTATTACAAAACAAACTGTCAGGGCCACAGGGGTGTGTGGAATGTTGCCAATTACAGAAATTCTTCATTGCCAAGACCAGGAGGAGATGAATATGGTTCAAGGGTAGATTGTCATCGATGAATTGAATTGGTGATGGTGACACGATGAGTCAGCCATCGTTTAGCCTTTATTAGTGTTTAAGGGGGAGCGACTCATTAATTCCACTGCATTGGTTCCTTTTAGTCTCGTCTGTCAGTGTCGTAAAGGGTCACAAAGACAGCGTGTGACCACATGCATTTCACCTACGGATGAGTGGAACTGCATCTGCTTGTTGGCAGATGGTTTGGGATTGGGAGTAATTGTAAACTGGTTTTAATAATAACTCTTTTTGTGACCTTGACTTGAATGGTCAAAAGTTTCCTGCTGAGGCAACGCCATCTGTGAGACTGGAAATAGATTATTGTAGTTGCATGGAGTGGCTATTTCCAACCCAGATCCAATTATTGGTCCCAAAGGGTTATCTACTAGTTGTACCATTCCTGACAATGCTAAATCTAATAAACAAATTTGAAAAAAAAAACAATTTCTTGATTCAGCTGGTGATATTTGACATCTTAAGCAAAATACTCACAACTTTTGTCTGGCCATAAATCATGTGCCCACTGTGTCCCACTTCTTAATCTGTTGATAGCATTATGCGACAAGTGATGATAGGTTGCTATCTGTTGGCTGCAAGCCACAGAAAGTCTGGCACAGGAAAATTAAAATTTTTTGTAAGGTTCCAATCCTACAGAAAGTTTATTTCTTCTTTTTGCAGACTCCCGACAGACTTTCCTGGTAGTGAATGGGTTTTATATCCTCGGATGTCTCATCGATGAGACAGGTGAGCACCGAAACAAGGGCAAGAGGGATGAGGCGCCGCCTGTCATCCC